>ML807662.1:188444-254280 GCA_009831015.1 Picea engelmannii
AGCGAGCCGCTTTTGGTTCTCCGGGCCAGTGGAGTCCAAATACGGTATTTTAAATCCTTGGTGGAAGTTAACGCCCCTTTTCCAAGGTGCCCTCCACCACCATCGTGGTCTCTTTTTCTGCACATCCCCTCTCAGCAGTTCTGCAATATAAATTCATAGTGTTATTTACATTTTCATCATGCTTTAGCATGGTAATTCCTGTATTAGGATTAATTACAAATTTGGGGGAAACAGGGTGTTACACGGTGATATGATCTCTAGCTGCTTCAACTCGTGGCACCAGAATAAATCCTCTCCGATTTGTTTGGCTGCGATTATAAGCTGGCAACTTTGGATCGAGCGAAATTGGGCGTTGTTCGAGGATCGACATCCATCCTCGCTGGCTGTATTTAACAGAGTCCTTGCCACCCACAACTGGCACCCATCTACTGTTAAGCCCTCACTCTCCAAAGTGATTGACCTTGACTTGCCAGATGGATTTACCCTGGCTTGTTTTGATGGAGCGGCCTGTTCAAATGGTCTCTGTTGTGGAGCCGGAGGTTTTTTCAAAGCTCATCCGTCGAGAATTACAAAGTGGTTTCTCAACTGTGGTCAGGGGACTAATACCAAAGCGAAGCTCGTGGGACTTTGGGTCTCCCTCTTCCTTGCTTCTTCTTGGACCATCTCGCATCTGCTCGTCTGCGGTGACTCGAGAGTCATCATAGACTGGATTACTCAAAATTCAAAGATCAACGCTGTCCACGTTGCATGTTGGAAACATAAAACGCGGGAACTCTCCAAGGGCTTCACAAAAATCAGCTTCCAACACTTTCCTAGATCTTTTAATCGTGAGGCTGATGCTCTCTCAAAAAGAGCGCTTCTTGAAGAGGCTGGGAAACTCTCGCTCTTCCACTGTGATAGCGGGATTGAGAGCTCAACAACCTATTTGGATATCTTCTGATCGATGATTGGCTTCTCTGATTCCTGCGTTAAATTTGTTTGTGTCATTACTTGAGCTGGTTTTGCAGTTTAGATTGGTCTCGACTTGCTGTTGAGCGTTGTCGTAACTTTCTTGCATTTTTGTCCGTTCCTTTCCTTTTCTGTTATGGTGCGCTGACTTCTGACCAAAGCTCTTCACTGTTTCGCTATTGCATTCGCCCTGTAAAAGATTTTATACACTATATAAAATCGAGTTAATTTTTTCATGAAAAAGGTAAAGTGTACATATTTTTAGGTGGAAGATAGAGATGGTTTAATTAGAATTAAAATAGAAATAAAAAAATAACTTTTATTGAATGGATGATATATTATTTTACATATAAATTAAATTAATATTGACATGACTAGCCGTCGCCAATCATATTATAACACTAATAGCTATTAAAAATGTCATACCAACCTACTAAATACCCCAATCCATATATAATGCAATTAATCTCAATATTAAAAATAATGAATTCCTTAAAAAGCAGATGACAAAAAGAAAGCAAAGAAGCACATGACCTACAACGTGTAATTGCCTCATCCTTCGAATGAGGAAGGTGGCACTTTATTGTGAAGATGGGCCAAATGATGAGATAATGGCGGTTTACATGGCATTTATTGTTAATTTAAAAGTTTATGCGGTGGCATTTCGCTGTTTGACATTATTATTGTTTATGATAGCATCCGGTAGGCTTACTTTGCCTTGTGAGAAAAGCTACAGTGGGACCAGACAAATGAACCTCTTTTATCGGTTAAATTACGGAATAAAAATATATTATAAAACACTTTTATTCTGCCAAAATTTTGAAATGAAATATACATCACATAATTTAATTATGTGATAACATCATGACTCACACATGAACCTTTCACATTTATGAATTCTTTTAAAGACCTAAAAAGTTGTTTCACATTAATAATTTCTCTACCGATATAAAAGAGGCACGTATCCCAATGTTATATTCGTCATTGTCCCCCATTCGTCATTGTCCCCCATTATAGCTGCAGCAATCTACCATTCTTGGTCTACTTGGTCCCTACATGCACGCTAAGAGCTTAGTCTAAAAATTTTACTTTTTAATTTTTTTATAATTTTTTTAGTTTGATTTTGTTCGAAATGTAGTGAGGGATTGTTACATCTGTAGATTTGAGTGGTTAAGTTTGTATAATTAGAGTGTCTTAAAAGTTTTTCAGCAAATTAAATATATTTATACATTTAGAAATACAATTTAAACAACAAAAAATAGTCATTTTAATAATTATATATTTGTAATAAATGAATAAATATATTTACATTTTAATTTAATATAATTATAATTTAAAGCGCTTCTTTTAAGACACTAGTTTCCAAGCTCTCATTTCTTTGATGTTGAAGCTCCCAAATTCCCAAAAAAATTCTCAGCGAATTGAGAACATTCCCAACTAGTTCCCAAGCTCCGGAAACTTCGAGAGCTTGAAAACTAGATGTTGGAAATGTGGAGAATGATTCCCATACAACTATGTATTTTATCAAAATTTACATCGCCAAAAATACCAAAAGTTAAGACGTTTGGAATGCCCATGTTAAGTCTCATTACTGTTCGTTTTTAGATTAAGCAGATAACCGAAGAGACACGCAAACTCTTTCTGTTTAAGACAAAAATATGATATAAACATATTATATTTAAAAAAATAATAGCATACCTTTACATTGTTGCCGAATGGAGAACTTTTTTTCCTATTAAATAGGTGTGATCATAATAGAATGTGCACTGAAACTTTTGCGATAGGCCTGCATTGTTTTTCTTGGACTGCAGAGCACAGCCGGTGGAACATATTGTCGTCATTCTGCTTACTCGTAGGAGCAAGTAAACGACTCAGTTGTGATCTCTGGTCATTTGAAAGACAAAATGGTGCACACTACTGCAGCCGAGTCTGACAACTCAATCAATTCCTGCATGTTTGCTTCTCGTTATATGCAATCCCCCCTACCAAGGTTTTTATGTCAAATTCTTATCCAGAATTTTTGTCACAGTTACACAGAGTTCATTTGAATAAGCTGTATTAAAATGTTTAGTTGTTCCTTTTTAAGAATTTTTTGTGGTAAATTTAGAGGATAATATGGTATTTATAAGTGAATTCGTTTGAGAATTGAATATCCATAGAATTGTCCATTAAATTGTGATTCAACGGAGTGGGTTAAGTAGGGAGCAATTTTTTCTAGAGTTATTTTTTTTTTTTTGTAGATTTTTAAAATTTTGATTGATTTTCCGAGTATCTGGATTGGTTTAAAATGGAGAAAAATCCTTGAGATAAGGTGAAATACATCAAACTTTGATTCATACAAAATTCAGAATAGCCCTAAAAATCTGGCCGGATTCAGGGCCATTTTTTTTCTTAAAAACAAAAGAGAAGAAAAGAGAAGAAAGATTACTCCCTTACTCCCATGATCCAACGATTAACGATTAAACGGTTAATGTTGGAAGTTTTCGGGTGCTTAAAATTTTGAGTTATGATGGATCTAAAATCTGCATAGAACCAACTGCTACTGTTAATGTTAGTTTTGGTGTATGTTTTGATATGGTTAATTTACTGTGGGTAGGTTCCGAATGCCAGAAAAGTCCATTCCTAAGGATGCTGCCTACCAGATCATTAATGATGAATTGATGTTGGATGGGAATCCGAGACTGAATCTGGCTTCCTTTGTCACTACTTGGATGGAGCCCGAATGCGATAAGCTCATGATGTCTGCTGTCAATAAAAATTATGTCGATATGGATGAATACCCAGTCACTACAGATTTGCAGGTTAGCAGATCGAATCCCCATACCGACAGGATGATTGATATAATTTATAGCACTGCATATTATTTCTTCCTAAAATGTAATAATGTTTGCTCATGTTGTGAAACTGGTGCGACAGAATCGGTGTGTGAATATGATAGCTCGATTGTTCCATGCTGAAGTGGAGGATGGGGATCAGGCAGTTGGCTGTGCAACAGTGGGATCCTCTGAAGCCATCATGCTCGCAGGTCTTGCATTTAAACGCAAATGGCAGAACAAGAGGAAGGCGCAAGGAAAGCCATACGATAAGCCCAACATTGTTACAGGTTCCAATGTTCAGGTAATATACCAAACACCATCAGAGCTATTGGTTTTTCAATTGCTTATTTTCAATAATTGAAGATCTGATGTTGCTTTTTTTGACCATGATGATTTCTGATAATTCAGGTTTGTTGGGAAAAATTTGCCAGATATTTTGAGGTAGAGCTGAAGGAAGTTAAGCTGAGGGAAGGGTATTATGTAATGGATCCCAAGAAGGCTGCAGAGATGGTAGATGAGAATACTATCTGTGTATGTGCCATTCTGGGCTCTACTTATAATGGGGAATTTGAAGATGTCAAGATGCTTAATGATCTACTGGTGCAGAAAAACAAAGAAACTGGGTGAGTTTGAGATTTTCTTACTACTACAGTGCCATATTTCCATTAATTGGGATTCTGTTCCACATTGGGATTAATAGTCTCCTCACTCTCCTCAAGCATATTGCATCAAATCGTGTAGAAGTAAAATTAGCCATAAAACCGCAAGGATCTGGCTAAAAGTGGACTAACCATTAAGTATATAAAGGTCTGTTTTAGGGTTTTGTCATTGGTGACTGAATTTGGGAATTTTTTATGCTTTTGCAGGTGGAATACTCCCATACATGTGGATGCTGCAAGTGGAGGGTTCATTGCACCCTTTTTATATCCCGATTTGGAATGGGACTTCCGGTTACCACTTGTCAGAAGCATCAATGTGAGTGGGCACAAATATGGACTTGTATATGCTGGAGTCGGATGGGTGGTTTGGAGAAGCAAGCAAGACCTGCCTGAGGAACTCATTTTCCACATCAATTATTTGGGAGCTGACCAGCCCACATTTACTCTCAATTTCTCCAAAGGTAGTTATCCTCTGCACCCCATTATTTTTTTTCCAATCAAACTTTGGCCCCTCCATGACATGGGCTTAAATCCTCCAAAACAGAGCTTTAAGGTTTAACCTTTTTCATGGCGGTATGCTGACAGGTGCAAGTCAGATTATTGGGCAGTACTACCAACTCATTCGCCTTGGTTTCGAGGTCGAAACGCATCCACTCCATGACTAAACTATCATCAATTTCCTTCGCTTAACTCAAATAAATTGACTTAAAATTACTGTGTGATGATGCAGGGATACAAATTGATTATGGAGAATTGCAGAACGAATGCCAGATATCTGACGGAAATCCTGGAAAAGACTGGCCGTTTCACCATACTGTCGAAAGACGTGGGCGTGCCTGTGGTTGCATTCTCGCTGAAGGACAAGAGCCTTGGACACGATGAATACGAGATCTCCGATCATTTGAGGAAGTTCGGGTGGGTTGTTCCCGCTTATACAATGGCTCCCGATGCTCAGCATGTCTTGCTATTACGCGTTGTTGTTAGGGAGGACTTCAGTAGAACTCTGGCGGAACGACTGGCTCATAATATTGAGGAGGTTTTGCACGAATTCGAAGCTCAGCATCCTAAAATCACGAAGGTAGTGAAGGAGATCTTGATAACAGAAGATGAAAAGAATGATCAGGTGGAGGCGAAGGAGAATTCTAAAAAGACTCATGAGAACAGAAGACGGGGACGCCAGGCTCGCCATCCTGATTCCGTGGACAAAACAAAGGGCACTTGTTGAATCTTTAGACTTATATGTTAGCCGTTCTTCGGTTTCGCTGTGGGTTTTCTTACTGAAATAAAGTTTTTAATAATTTATTTAAGAAATGTGTGCCTGGTTCATATTTATCATTTAACCAATTCTCCACTACTAAGGTACCACCTAGAGTTGAACCCGGGCTACTGAAAACAGGGCCATGGGACCTTTATGTTTGCCTTGTTCTAGGAACGCATTAGATAGTTAATTGACGTATTAAATAATTTGTTTGGAGAAAAAGAAGAAGCCAGAAAACAGTTGATAAACTTATTTAAAAAAACAACTTGAATCTCGTTTCAAGTTAGTTGCCTAACAGATTAGAATAAGTTGTTAAAATAAGTATTCTGCATCATGTAGATTGTGGTGGAAGTAAGACTAACACAAACATTTAAAATTTAATGTGTATAATAACTTAATTTAATTAGATATAGTTAGTAAAAATAAATTAAATCAATGAAATGTGGATGCAATCATAGAAAACTACAAATAAAAAGAAATTACAATGAATATAAACATATTCAGAGAAATATAAGAGATTAGAAACAATTGTAAGAAATATATAATAATATAAATAAAATTAATTATGGGGTCAAAAGAAATAATGAAGATAGAGAAAAATGATTATTTTTTTTGCAATATATTTTGTTTTTTTACTGTTTTTATGGTTATTTGTATTTCATCATATTGTAGAAGCATCTCATCTTCCTTTTCTCTCATGTGAATTGTGGAAATGAAATAAACCCTTATTTTTTCCTTTTTTAAAACCACATTGTAGTTTTTCCCATATTTTTTAATAAGATTAAAAAAATATGAATTATTGTTTGGTGCTTATATGTATGAGGGGCACTGTGCTTCCAATGTATCAAAGAGGAGATTCAAAAAATATGAATTATTGTTTGGTGCTTATGTGTATTAGGGGCATTGTGCTTTTAATGTACCAAAGTGGAGGAGGGATGCTTCCATACCTACGAGGAGCACTAATGCTCCAAGATCATTAGGGAAGAACACTATACTACATAGAGAAACCTAGTGAATCTACAAATAAATGGAGATGAAAACCATTATGGTTATGCACCCATGCCGCACAAAAATATACTCTTCTCTTCCTCAAATTTGGTCATCATTTGCTAGCCATATCCATTGATGTAAAACCCTAAAACAAACCAATCATTAACCTATAAAATAGAGGCAAAACCCTCCAATCAACAAATAAATAATACCAAACCTAGCTAAAAAATTAGGAATAAAAAATGGAAAATAATAGAAATACAATCAATAATAGGAAGACATGATATAATGGAGATTAAAGAAAGAATTACTTGGTTGCAATACATTCATGGTTATTTGTATTTTGTTTTCAAGTAAAACCTTCTCATTTTCCTCTTCTCTCATGTGAAATAAGAAATGAAATAGACTCATATATTTTCTCTTATTTCTTCTTATGAGTTGTCTTGAGATGTTTTCCACCACTTTTAATAAGTTAAAAGAAATATGAATTATTGTTAGGTGTTTCATTGCATTATGAACACTAGTGCTTCCTATGTACAAAAGAAAAGCCCCAATGCTTCCATACTAAAGAGAAGCACGAATGTTTCCATAGTTAAAAGGAGCACCCATGTTCCCAAATAAAAGTAAAACATTGATGTGTTTTTGAATTATTGATGCTCCGGTGCATTCGGGCCATGGAGCACCAATGCCCCTAGACCAATGTAGAGTATTAGTGTGCCTAGAACAAAGTGGAAAACATATGTATTTTTGAGTTGTTGGCACTTCAATGTGCATGAGTCTATATTGGTGCATCTAAACCAATGTGGAGCATTGGTGCACCCTGACTAAAGTGAAACATTGATGTCATTTTGACATGTTGTTGCTAAATTGTGCTTGTGATCATGAAACATTGGTATGAATGATATTAAAACATATCAATAGTAATGGTTTAGATACATTGACAAAAAAAGATATATATTTAAACCTCTACCTATCTGATACAAAATAAAAATAAAACAAAGAAAATTAATTTCATTAAAACCTCTTCTAAGTAATTAATGTTTTTCTTATAATATATGTAAATAATTTTTTGTAACAAAATTTGAAAACAAACAAATATACCTTTAGTTTATCACGCTCTATTGAACCCAAACTTTGGTAAAGTTAAAATTATATTAACAAAATTATCACTTTACTTTTGACATTTCTTCAAACTTTAAACTTTTCGAAAGATGAGAAAGGTTGGCATAAAGTTAATAAATTTAAAAATTTATTAACTAAATTATTTTACGTTTGACATTTTTATAAATAAATAAAGGAATTACTTTTGTTTGAGATAATAAAGGTTGATATGAATTTAAAAATATATTAACTAAATTATCGCCTGACGCTTAACATTTTCTTAATAAAATCCCATACTTTTCTTAATAGAATCCCATACTCCTTTTGGGAGATAGAAACGAAAATGTCGTCATACGTTTCCCTATTAGATAGATATACATTTATTGATTAATTTAATCTAAGTTATATATATATATATATATATATATATATATATATATATATATATATAAAATTGAAATTGAAATGTCGTTGTTTTGATAAAGATTACTTTAAGAAATGTACGATGATGACAAGGTATATAAATGAAGTTATTTCATGGAAACCCAAAATGCCTTTTCATCCGATATCATCATAAGAACATAGGAGTAGTCTATTTATCATCATAAGAACACATGAGTAGTCTATTTAAGTAACAAACTCTCCCCTAGTTGTTGGAATTTCGTGAAACAAGAAGAACTCCATTTGATTTAGAACTTTGATAGATTTTTTAAGAATCTTAATTGTAGGAAAAACTTGGGTCACGGTGGAACTATGATCTCAAATGAATTTTTTGCCGCAATGTTATTAGATTTGTCCCAAAAAAGTACATTAAAGAACATATAAAGGAAAATCAAATATATGCGAGTAAGCAAAGTAAGGCAAAGCAACGTATATGGAGGAGGAATGAAAAGCATAAAGAGATGGTATATGTTGCATAATGATACTGCAAAAGAAGCGACTAAAAATAAGTTTTAAACAGTCCAAGCTACAAACAATATGTCACAACCACAAGATGACACCACCTATTGGCAACATATGACACAATTTACTATCTTGTGTCATAGTGATGCAACCTCCCCTAGTAATCCCCTCCTTAACATGCTTTTAACCAACTTCTACTTTTATATGCTTTGTCATACTTGTCCTTCATCAATCACTGAGAACATGTTTCAACAAATTAACCCCAACACTAACATATGTAGGTTATATACATGACAAATACAAATAAGTGATCATATGTATTGTAGTCATAAAGAAAGTTGAACATTGGATGAGTTGGTTAATATTAGGGAACCGTGCAATATTTGGATGAAGATAGGATTTGGAGTGATGGTAACATTAACTTAGTTGTTAATTTCAATGGTCATCCTTAATCTAATCATAGATTCGGGTCATTGGAGGGCCCAATTGCAAAATCGACAATTGAATTTGTCATTGGGCTCTTTGATGACCCAAATCTACAAATAAGTTACGATCAGGGCATTTCAATTCCTTAGTTATGGAATGAAAACCTTGTTGACCAAGAAACAATTGGGCTTCTCAACCTTTGAAAGTAATTGAATCAAATAAAATACAACACCTACCTTGCTTACTTTTAATATATTCTCTATGGGGTTTTAACATATTATTATGAAAAACTACCATAGTCACCTCATGGAAAACTTCGCCCATCATGATTTTTAAGAGCCCATGGAAAATATCAACTTTCCCAAGCTACCATTGTTGTTGGGTAAGTGTTATATTCTTTACATGACTATCTTTAGTGTCTGTTACGTTGCATTGAGCATGTAGGGGGTTTGGGGGCAGCGCCCCCGAGATTTTTTTTTGCCTCGAGAAATGTGTCACATTTTTGCCTTGTTTTTCATATCACCTCGATTTTCTTGTCCATTGTTGGGCGGTTTTTTGGTACATGGTTTTTGTCGATGGTTTTCTATTTCCGATTAAGGAATTAGGGTTGTTGACTAATCCAGGTCATTGGGTTAGGGTTTTGAATGTCGTTGGCTCCTATATGCATATTGTATTGTAAACAATGTATCACTAGGAATGAATATAGAATATGTTGGTTTTCCCGGTTTGGGTTTCCAGGGAAAAAATCTGTGTGTAATGTGTGTATTTTTCATTGTATCTTTTTTGTTCTTTTATTGAAAATTTGTTTGCAGTAAAATGTTGTACAAGGTTAAAATCTACATTTGGTATCAGATCTTTGTTGGCTTCAGGGGGACGCGCTTGTGGTCAAGGCTTTGGCTCGGGACTGCGATAAGACTTGTTACAGTGGGAGATATGTGGTATTGATTTTTCAGGTGAAAAGAAATGGCGAGGAGTTTGAAAATGGAGATAGAGAAGTTTAATGGGCAAAGTTTTGAGTTGTGGAAGCTCAATATGGAAGATCTGTTGGTGAAAAGAGATCAGTGGATCGTGGTGGATCCAGGTACTACACCTACAGGGAATTTGGCAGATGACTGAAAAAAGTTGGACCGAAAGGTGAAGAGTACAATCCAATTGTGACTCTCAGATTCAGTATTACTGAATGTGTCAGAGGAAGCTACACCCAAAGATTTATGGGATAATTTGGAGAAGTTGTATCAGTCCCTAGTAAATAAACTATTCCTGAGAAAGAAGTTGTAAAACTTGAGGACGAGAGATGGAGACTCAGTCGCAAAGCATTTGAACGCCTTCAATACTGTGGTAATTCAGTTAGTATTTGTTGAGATTAAAATTTCAAATGAAGATAAGTGTATCAATTTACTGTGGTCTTTACCAAATTCCTGGGATACTCTGGTTGTGGCCATAATAGTAATACAATTGCCTTGAAGTTTGATGAAGTGGTCTCATCCTTTTTGTCAGAGGATATGAGACAGAAGAACATGGAAGGATAGAGAACATATGCATTATTTGCAAGAGGACGCTCCCAGGAAAAAAATGGATCTAAGTCATCAAGTGGGAGATCTAATTCTAAGGGAAGATCTAAGTCTTTCAGAAAGTTTGTAAAGGTATGTTGGAGACGTGGAAAAGAAAGGAAGTATAAGAAGCAGTGTAGATCCAAAGCTGAGAAAAAGAAGGGATCCGAAGAATCTCCTTCTACAGAAAAAAAAAAAAAAAGACCTCCAAGGACAAACGAGGGGATGTGTACTTGGCTTCTTCAAGCACACAAGCAGATCATGAGGCATGGTTGGTTGACTCAGGTGCATCCTTTCATATGACTCCCCACATGGAGTGGTTCTGTGAATATGAAAGGTATGATGGAGGTAATTTTTTCCTAGGTGATGACTCGACAACCAAAATCATAGGTCGAGGAAAAGTCAAGGTTAGGCTCATAGATTGAAGGATTAGAACACTACCTGGTGTTCTACACATCCTAGGATTGGCCAGAAATTTGATTTTTGTAAGCAAAATGGACGATGCAGGGGTAAAAACAATATTTGAAAAGGAAACCTGTAGGATGGTTCAAGGAGCAATGGTGTTGTTGAAGGGAGTTCAGTTTGGAACTATGTCTAAGCTGCATGTTAGGGTCCTAACCTGCACATAGGTAGAACAATATATTAGGATGTAATAAAGGTCAATATTAATAAGGCCTTGCAATAAAATAGAATAAGTCGAATGTAAGAAGACCTAATAGAAGCTTCCGCTTATAGAAGGATCTTCCTCTAGATGCTTATTTTGATAGACATATTTAGTATAAATAGGAGTCGAGGGTATGCGAACCCTAGCTTGGAGATTATTGTAATAGACATCTGCTCGACTGGAGGTTGCCCCCTTGAAGAGGCCCATGAACATTGCTCTCAGAATCAAAGTGTTATTCCTGTTGTTATTCTTATATCATTTTAGTGTTATTGTGGTGATTATTCTAGTTATATTGTTGTTATTCTGCCATTTCTAGCATTTTATTTCTGTTCTACATACTTTTTGTATCTGGTATATTACACTACAAGGAAGCACTATTAGTGATGGGTGTAATAGTTCCATTGTTCATGATATTGGAGTTGAAGAATAAATAACTCCTATAGTCTCTGGAGAAAAGATTACGTTGTGGCATCAAAGACTGGGGAATATTGGAGAGAAGGGTCTTCGACTACTACATGGTAAAGGTATGGTTGAAAGTATGTCTAACTGGTCTTTGGATTTTTATTTTTTTGAACATTGTGTATATGGGAAGAAGAATTGGGTAAGATTCCCCTCTGGTGCAACAAGGGCAGAATGAATTTTATAGCTAGTTAACAGTGATGTGTTTGAACCTGTGTCGGTTCCATCATTGGGAAAATATGTGTACTATGTCTCATTTATAGATGAATTCTCGAGGAATACTTGGATATATTTCCTCAAGAAGAAATATGAAGTCTTTGATAGGTTTAAAGAGTTTAAGGATCTTGTTGAGAATCAAACATAGAAAATAATTAAGGTGTTGAGGACAGATAATTGTAGAGAGTTCAGCGGGAATAAATTTTAAGAATTTTATAAGAAGTGCGATATAGAAAGGAAAAATAATACTCCATATACACCTCAACAGAATGGATTTGCAGAAAGGATGAACAGGATGCTGATGGAAAAAACAGGGTCTTGTGGTGCTCGTCAAACTCGTTGAAAGACGACTCCATTCAGTTGCACCTTTTTCAATGCACTCTTATAGGGGGTGTTACGAAGTGGTATATTGAGCTCGATGGATCGAGGTACTCTTAATTTAATGACTTGGTGATGGTATTCTTGAACCATTTCCAGTTACCTATGAGATACGATGCCAACACCGGACTGATGGACAACTTTGAGCAAACCAAGGCCGACCACATCTCTGATCATATCCGAGAATGGCAATGAAGAAATATCTTTATTAAGTTCAAGGTCCCTTCTGATTTCTTGCTTGAGTGGTTCTTGAAGTATTTGGTTCCCTGTATATCCACGGACGTAGCGACTTACAGGGTGTTTTCAGAGCTGGAGGCTATTATGAGAGCCCAACAACTAGAACTGATCTACTCTCAGTTTGGCATGCTCTACGAGATCATGTCAAATGCACCATGGTCTACTCTCGAAAAGGCCAAACAAAAGTTTGGGAAAAAGGAAAAACAAAATTTTGGGCCCCACGTCGATGGCATTGTGGGCTCAGCACAAAGCAAGTCCATGGATATGTTGTCAAATAAGTTGCAACAACTATACAACAGATTTTGGCCAACCAGACTCCTAGTTCGATTGTCCCCGGTACCTAGACGTTAGATGTACACAGTGTGCATTCGACGAATCCCAAGGCTAACCAATAGACCAAGGGAAAGAAGAAACAGTGAATTAAGAAGGGTAAAGGGGATAAAAAGGCTCCCAATAATGTTGGCAGGGGAAAAACATAGAAGAAGAAGTTGAAGTATCCATCTAATCTCTGCATGAAAGACCACCTGACTTACCCATGCCCTCATCTTGTAGAATCCCAAAATCTATTAGCACAACAACAATCTGTTGTGTTGACGAACCCTTTTCCACAAGGGAAAAATATGGCTCAGGCTTCCACATCCACAAGTGTGGCAGGGGGCAGTCAGGGACCCCTCGTGCCTACCAATAACAATTCGGCCATGAACATTTACATGATGAACACCAATGCTCATTTATCAACACAGAATTGTGACTACAGAATGTTGGAATCTGTCGAGAAGGGAAAGGAGGCCACTAACCCATCAAATCCTCTCCAAATTGAGAAGGTGATGGGAGAAACAATGAATCGCATCCCTAAAGGTGCGTTTAAGAAAGCTTCCCATAATCCAAACATGAGGGCCGCTCATAACTACTCTGTCATGGAGGATATGGCATAGACCCCTTGCACGATGTCTGCTTTGGAGGTCCTCCAGATTTTCCCCTCACAGAGAAAAGATACGTTGTCTGCCTTGGGAGTGTCAAAGACTAGTAACCCAGGAGTGATAATTTTTTATCCAACCGACCTAAAACCTTGTCTTCCTCACCATGTTGCCTTTTAGATAGTAGTTTCCTACACCACGAACTCCTTTACATAGAACATTTTCTGTACAATGGTTGATGAGGGTGCCTCGACTTGCATGATGTCGTTGGCATGTTGAAAGGCCATTGACCAACTTGAGTTGTCTCTGTCGCCTATGTTGCTTACATATTTTGACGATCAATCGTTTAGACCATACATAATAATTCCTTCCTTTCTCATGCCATTAGGGGGGAAAACTGTGTGTATCGAAGTTGAAGTGGTCAATGTGCCTCTCAAATACAACCTTTTTTTAGGACAAAGATGGAAATATGTGATGCATGCGATGGTTGCCACGATTTTTTGGGTCTTGTTCTTTTTGCACGAGGGTCAAATAATGTCCATCGACCAATTGTCCTTTTCTCATCCTGACCCTACATCAGGGGCTTCCACAGTCCCAATGATTGATAACCCGCAGCTTGGAACTGTCAACTTAGGTGTCGGTTTGTTTCCATCATTGATGGGAACCTTTGATTACCCATCTCCTTCCAACGATGTAAAACTTATATTGGTTGTTCCTAACCAACCGAGGGCTGCAATTTTTCAAGTGTCATCTTTTAGAACGAGCTACTTTCATGACCTGTGGACTTTACCTTCCCAATCGGCTTCGATGGAAGGGATAAGGCACCTTGGCATGGCCATGCCCTTATCCGTGGCTGAGGTTGCATACAACATTGTCCAACAAGCCTCGACCAACTGAGATCTGGCTCCCTCACAGGAGTTAGATCCAGTTCTCGAGCCTACTTGTTCTCAAGATTCTCTCGCCACTCAAGATCCTTTAGAATTTGTCTTTCCCTCGGACGAGGCGATTCTCGAGGCAATGAATAGTCAGGATATTATTTCCTTCTCGAGCTTAGGAGAGTAGAGGCAGGAGAGTTTGTTCTGACCGTGAATGGAGATAACTCTCGTCTTATCAATCCTCTGGCCATGCACGGAGTTTACGCCAAGGGTAGCATGGAAAGCATTGCTACAATGATTCCAATCGATATCTCCAAAACCCCTGGCATCATGTAGAATGTTTTCTTCAAAGCGGATTTCTCCCCCAAAGAGATTCAAACTTACACTGAGTTATTCAAGGATTTCTGCGACATTTTCTCCTGGTCTTATGAGGAGATGCCATGCATCAACCCGCAAATTGTTGAACAAGAAATCATGACTTATCCTGATGCCAAACTGGTCCAATGGAATCTTCGTTCAGTTAATGACCTAGGAAACCTCATTATTTTCAGTCACAACCACTTGGGAATCCTTCAGGGATGCTATTAAGGAACAATACTACCCTATCGGAAGTTATGACGACCTGTATACTAAATGGACAACACTATGGCAAGAAAGAGACCAAGCAGTGCCAGATTTCAGAAATATCTTCCATACCTTGTGCACCAAGCTGGGTATCAAAGATTCAAAGCGACATCTAGTGCTCAAGTATCACGGTTCTCTACATAGATACATCCAGACCGAAATGGAATTTCTAGACATCTCATCCTTGGGTGCGGCCTACCGATATGCCGTCAAAATCGAGCAGAAGCTCAAACAGAAGACACGACAATTTGGGCCTAGGAACCCCTTGTTGACGGGCGAAATCGACCGTTCGTTAACTGAGAGAGTGGAACCGGTCCGGGGTTGTCTAAATAACCCAAGCCGTTTGGAATGGACCACCCTGACGAGTTTAACGGCTCCGTTGGCCGCTCTAAGGTCTCCTAAGGAAGCCAAAGAGAAAAGATGATCTGAGCTAAGTAATCTAACTAAACCAAATAAAGCAAACTAACTATAACTAATACAAGAAATTAACTTGAATAAAGGAAACTAGAAACTAATAAAACAAAGAAAGAAACTAACTTCACTAATCTAACTATGAACTACTAACTATTATATATACAAGATACTAACTATGATTATAATAACTCAAATCAACTATCTAATTATCAAGTTAGTTGCAGTTTATTCACAAATGTACATTACATACAATCTACAGATTTGAATAAAACCTGTGAAACTAATTTGCTTGCTGTCCCAAGACAGCGAAGATAACTCTTTTTTGATTTTATGATTTATGAATAAGAAAGTAAACTAACTGAAATTAAACAATCTAATATAATTTACTGAAATTAAACGATCTAATATAAATCTAATAAACTTACATCTATATTAAACTATTTAATGAAAACAGTAAACTAAATACTAGTTGACCTGGAAACGCTCCAAGTCTGCCCTGTGTATGATTGCTTCTAAGCTGTTCGGAGGAAGAAATTCACACCATTTAATCCTTGAGCTTCTCGCAAACGATCAGCTATGCTGCTTCTTGAAGTATGTTACAGGACAAACAAGACATAAAATAAAATCATAACAGTCTTCTGATTATAAATTCTTGCAAAAGGGAAACCTATTATGAAGCAAATCTATATATTACAATTCAATTTATGAAGAAGACAAAGCTATAATTCACAAATTGAACTAACAACTGTTATGTCTTTTATCTATTTGGAAGTAACAAGATATAGATGACAGTAATGAAATTATATCATTTGAATTTGATTTAGATAGCAAAGTAATACTAAACCATAAACAAAATGATATACAAAACTTGAAACACAATGTTGATATATTGAAAAGCAAAAGCTATGACAAAACATCAATTCTGCTCCAGTTTGTATCAGAATTCTATATCCTTGTTCTCCCCCAACTGAGGATGATCAATTATTACAAAACCATAGGTTTATATAGGTTTCTCACAAGGTAAAACATCCTTGTGAATAATAGCAAATTGTTTTACATAATCTGGGGAAAAATCCCTAAATCTCCTAAACTAAGGAAATAAAATGCAAGTAAAATCTGTAGATCATCCCCTAACTGCTCATGGTATCTATTGCCAATTCGAATTTGCCTGCAATAGAACACAAAAATCAAGTTAGAAGGATGTTTTATTAGAAAAACAATTAAAAAAATGACTTTACAGACTTAGCTACAGAATCTTCCGATTCTATAGCTGGTCAAAATAGCAAATAGGACCAGATATAATCAAATAAAATCAAATCCAAAACTAATTACTAATGATTCAATTATTCCTTAAATTAAATCAAATAAAAAAGAGTGCAATCGGGATAGGGTAGGAATACTCTGTTTGTCCACTTAACATAAAATCGAATCAAATCTTAACAAGACTATTTCATAAATGCAACCAACGGTAAACCAAATCGTATGGGATACAAAACAACCATTATTGATTTGCATGAGATTCATATCGTTTAATCCATTGCCAATATAGAAAGCTTGTTACGATTTCATGCATAACTATATCCATAGAATCCAGCCATAGACTTCGTTTGCTGAGTTTCAAACAGTCTACAGGTATGGTCCAAAACAACGATTGTAACTATCATTGACCAATTATAATCATAACAGCAGATTGATATCACTTAGTTAAAAACACAATGTGTAAACAACTTCCATTGTAATCGGATGAAATCATATCGACTCAAAAATCTTCACACAGTCAATGGACAGAGGCGCGATGAAATCGACAGAATTCATGAACTGGGCAATAATCAAGATGAATCTTTATTGAGCTAATTATAGAAACAATATCGAAACCCTGAACAAAATTCAATTCAAACAATAATGAGAATCAAATTAGTTGCAATTGGTTATGTATCAATGGAAAAGCATCAGATCTGGTTGAAAGGAAAAAATAACTAACCGATTTATCAATCATGTTTACTCATAACTAATTCAAATCATACCATTGATTGTATTTGAAAATTGAAATACCAACAACAGTCTTATTAACAGAGCATCGAGCTAAATTTGAACAATCATATCTATTCGATGATCCATCGAATCAAAACCAAATCCAATCGAATCTTGAGCTATAATGAAAAATTGATTTATCACCACAAAAACTATATACATCGGAGCATGCTTAGGTAACATAGTAGGTGAAATATGTACACAGAGAGTAATATAAATGAGTGAAAATTATACCATCACAGTTGCTGAGACTATGTCAATTTTGAATTGACAATTGCAGTAGCAGACTCGACATTTTTGAATAGGATTGAACTCGTAGTTCGTTGCTTCTTGTCATTGGGCTGCACCTTTGCATTCTAACCAGTGAGCTTCGCCACTTGGTTTTCCAAATCGTGGATTCTGGATTGCAACGTAGGTACATCCAAGTAGTATCTTTCCAACCATAACCCACACTGATCGCAAGGTGCAGCAACAGGTTGAGCAGTCGAGGGTTTTGACGATTCACCAAGGGTTTCACGGGGTGGTTCAATACCAGGGAAGTCAGGATTATCTCGCAGACAAGGAGGTAAATTTTTGACAAAATCATAAGGAGGTTTGTTACACAAGCCTTCCGAGTAAGGATACTCATCGGCAAGAAAACGTTCGACCTCAGAATCAGAGTCTTCGCTGACCACGATAGGCTCTAATTTGACAGGGGATTTGGGCTTATTTCTCGCCATGCGAGAGATTAACCTTGCATTTTTCTTGCCCTTAGCATTAGTATTGGTTTTAGTTTTAGGCTGCTTCATCGCGGGTTTATCAACTTCGGCCTGTTTAGTCACAGCCATAGGCAAATTCGTAGGTGAATCGGGTTTAGGTTTAGGTAATAAAACGCTATAAGGCACAGGGGTAGGTCTGCTTTCGGTCACCATGGGCTTATCAACCTGTGGAGGGTTTGATTCTTCAAAGCCATTACGGCTGAGGAAATCATGCCAAGAATCACGACGTAACCCTAACTCGTACACCAATATCATTTTAATCAACCCCAAATGGAAGAGGCTGGTATCAGCTTGGCTACGCTTGTACCTTTTAGCCATTTTGAACAAGCTTCTATGCAGATAGTGGGGCATACTAAGTTTGAAACCCATAAAAACCATCAATAAACGTAGGTGAAACAAGAAAATGAACCCGTACCTGCCTTCACAAGTAACAAATTGCTTGATAATCATCAGGAGATCATACCAGCGGGGTTTCAACATCTTTGCAGGCAAACCTCTGTCGCATGAGTTCACTGTGCGAGACTGGAATAACAATGTCCACGGGACATCATCTACCTTGCAACTTTTCGACCATTTTTGTCCCGTAACAGGCAAGCTGGTTGCCAAGCTGAGAAACTGTTCAGTGATTTCAAGCTGGACATCTCCAACTTTGGCTCGGCAGCCATCGAACGACAACGCAAATTGCCGAGCCATAGTGAGGTTATAACCATCGAACTTCTTAATGAAAGCGAGCCACCTGAGATTGTCCAGGTCACTATACGCGCCATCAAACATTAACAGTGCTTGGCACCCGTTGGGATCGGCCCTCACGACAGGAGCCATGGCTTCTGTTCATGGTGGGGTTTGAACCGAAAAAAATAATGCACAGGGTCAAAAACGATAGGGTTTAACAGCTTCAGCGCTCACAGAGGCAGGGATTAATTGCATGCGTGCGAAGGTGGTGGGATTACCACCGCCATGCAATGTATTAATGACCATGTACAATGCTATTCAATCCATAATCATCATCGTTTAAACCATATATATCGGCCAACCAAATAGGTGTACAACCATATCGATGTGCCACATATCCGAAAAAGAACCAGCACCATATGTTACAATCATGCGCCAAGTGTACAGTTCAATCCCACATGAAATCCAACATTAACCAACGATCTCTCGTGTCAATCAAACGTTTTAAACAAGTGTTAATTCAATCATGCCAAAGCATAGTTTAAAACTATGATCGCTCAATGTAATATCAACTCATAAAACAATACACCAAGCATCAATTCAAACTATAGAAATCCAAAAGATTAATCCATGCGCCTTTGTGAAACTCAAACCATATCTTTATTCTCAAATCGACTTTATAAATTTACCAATGCATTCGTTACACATTTATATTTCAAAGTTTTTAGAATATTGTAACCAAAAATCTCATATGATCAATAAGTCAAGAGCTCATAGCAAGAAGGATCAAAGCATATAAGACCAAAATCAATCACAACCCAGTAAATCTTCATGCTCAATGGCTTAGTAATCAAACAGATCCAAATGCGCAATCAAGGTAAGAGTATGCTAAAGGACATAAGTTTGAAAAAATCTTTTGCAGTCATGTGATAAACCAATGGTCAAGTGTCTTTCAGAAAAATCAATAGAAGACGATAGTCTAAACGATGAAAGAGGTGTTTTCATACTTTCGGTTGTAAAAACTTAAGTGAAACCAAATTGCAATTGTCGCAAAAATGAATACGATGTCTTGTTGCAAAATGTGACGATGACTTGTCGCATAAGGGACAAGTAGGTGTAGGCAGCCTTTTTAGGGCAAATTAAAAAAATGAATTGGCTGCCAACACCCCTCAAAACAAAATCCAGGAAAGGGCGGCCCCAACCCATAGAACAAAGGATAGAGTAAATATGGATAGTATCAGGACAACCAGTCCAAGATGCAAGGAAAGAAGGACACTGGAAAGACAAAGAAAGATATCGGGAAGTGGTGTGACTTCCATAAGAGCCCTTGGCATAACACTATCGACTGCCACTCAAAGAAGTCGTTGGTGGCCAAATTCAAAGCCTCTGAATCAGATGCATATTCTGATTCTGAGCCAGAACCAGAAAGGGGAAGACAGATCATTGATGCGGAACCCAGTGCCACCATTGCTACCACCAAGCTCTAGCCTGGTGAACTAGACGAGCCAGAACAAGGAGAGCGCCTCTTCCATTCACAGATGTGGGTAAAAGGCACCCCGCTTCACTTCATTGTTGATAGCGGTAGCCAGAAGAACCTCATCTCAGCAGAGGTCATCAAGCGGTTGGCCCTGCTAACAACACCACACCCACAACCCTACACCATTGGATGGCTCCACCAAGGAAGCGATCTCCACGTCAGCCAACAGTGCTGACTGTCGTACGACATCAAGCCCTTCAAAGACGAGGTATTGTGTGATTTTTCTGCTCTCGAAGTTTGTGATGTTCTTTTGGGCCAACCTTATTTATGGAAATGTCATGTTGTATATGAGTCTAGGCCTCGTAGTGTTATTATTACTTTGAACAAGAAATTGTACAGGATACTTGAGGCAGTCCCACCTAGTGTTATTTCATTGATCTCTGCTAAGCAATGCAGGAAGGTCATCTCCCATATGGGGAAGTTTGTCTTCTTCGTGATTCTCTCTAAGAATAAGCGAAAGATCACAGCCACATCCAGGGTCTGTGTGGCCGACCTCTCCACACAACAGAAGAAAGTAGATAAGGTCGTGAAAGAATACTCATATATCTTCTCCTCACCTATAGGAGTACCTTTGCACTACTAAGTCAAGCACCCCATCCATCTGATCCCCGACGCACCGCTGCCCAATGGGCCAATCCATCGCCACTCTTTATTAGAGAATGAAGAGATCAAGCGACAGAGCTAATAACTGCTCCACAAGGGGCACATCCATCCCAGCTCATCACCTTACGAGAGCCCAATTGTGCTGGTACAAAAGAAAGATGGAACTTGGCGACTCTGTATTGATTATTAGGCTCAGAATAAAATCACAGTCAGAAACTGATACTCGATTCCTCCAATCGATGACCTCCTTCATCAACTCACGGGGGGAAAATACTTTAGTAAGATTGATCTGAAGTATGGCTACCACCAGGTCTCGATAGAATAGAAAGATGTTTGGAAGACTGCCTTCAAGTCAAAGGAAGGCATTTTTGAATGGTTGGTCATGCCCTTTGGTTTGACAAATTCTCCAGCCACTTTCATGAGGATGATGGATGATATCCTGCGACCATTCACCAATACTTTTGTAGTGGTGTATTTGGATGACATTCTAATTTAGAGCAAGAATTGGGCCGAACACTTGCAGCATATTCAACAGGTTTTGCACACCCTGTGACAGCACAAGCTATACGCCAATTTGGAAAAATGCTCCTTCGGCATGGACATGGTCCATTACCTGGGCTACATCATTGATCAACATGGCGTACATGTGGATCCATCCAAGATCCAAGTCATCCGTGACTGGCTAGCCCCAACAACACTCACTGAGCTTGGGAGCTTCTTGGGCCTTGCCAATTTCTACCACAGGTTCGTGTTGGGATTCTCCCATATTGTATGGGCCCTCAGCCAAATAAACAGGGGTGGTGGTAAGGCAAAATTTGCATGGGGCCGGTCCCAACAATAAGAGTTCAATGATTTGAAGTAGTGCTTGTGCTCAGCCCTAGTACTTTCACTACCAAACCTACAACATCCCTTTGAGATCAAGACAAATGCTTCAGACTATGCCATGGGCACCTTTCTCACTCAGCAGACCACCCCATGGCCTATCATAGTGAGACACTGTTAGATACTGTCTGTAAGTACCCTACTTACGACAAAGAAATGCACTCCATTGTGCAAGCTTGCCGCCAGTGGAGACATTACATTCTTGGGAAGGAGACAGTCATCCACACTGATCATAAGCCACTGCAGTTCATGCAGACATAGGGAAAATTACAGAATGACCACCATCAAAAGTGGTCCACATACTTGCAGCAATTCCACCTCAACATCAAGTATAAAACAAGAAGCACCAATTGCGTCGTTGATTTCCTCAGCAGACCTCCAGTCGCGGAACTCACCACGGTGCTAGACTCTTGTGGCCATGAGACATCTGGATGGTCTCAACTCTATGAGATAGACCCTAACTTTTCCACCACCTACCAAATGTTGGGTGCAAACACAGTTGTCGATAATTTCCATCTTCAGGATGGGTTGTTGTGTCATCTGGGCCATATCCATGTTCCATAAAATGAGTGAGCGAAGATGATCTGGGAATCCCACTACAGTCGGGTGGCAGGACACTTCGGCGTTGAAAATATAGTGGCAATGCTACATAAACATTTATGTTGGCCGAAACTTCGACAGGAGGTCATCAAGTATATCAGGTCCTGAACTGCCTGCGCTATTGCCAAACCGACCACTAAGAAACATGGTCTGTACACCCCTCTTCCTACTCTTGACAGAACATGGGAATCGATCTCAATGGACTACATGTCGGGCCTCCCGTCCACCAAGAGGGGAAATGACTGTGTTTTTGTGGTTGTTGATCGCTTTTCTAAGATGGTGATTCTGATTGCCTGCAAGAAGAGCATCATAGCAGAGGCCACTACCAAGATCTTATTTGAACGAGTCTAGGTACATTTTGGAATCCCACAAACCATTGTCTCAGATCGGGATAGTCAATTTTCCAGCACATTCTGGTCGAGCCTCTGGTCACTACTGGACACCAAGCTCACCAAATCCATGACCTTCCACCTCTAAACAGATGGCCAAACCGATGTTGTAAATCGAATGATTGTGCATATCATTCACATGTATAATTTAAAAAACCCTCACACATGGGATGAGAACCTTCCTTATGTCCATCATAGCTACAACTGAGCTATGCATAGCTCAACCGGCCACAACCCCTTTCAGGTGGGGTTGGGATTCCAACCATTGGGTCCCATAGATGTTGCACTTCCCCTTGCGGTCACCTCGACCGACTCATCTCTTGCTCCAACTAAACCTGAAAAAGATACCCGGTTCATTGAGCGGATCCAGCACATTCGCCAATAGGTTTAGGATATCCTACAGAAGTCCAATGACAAGTACAAACAATGCCATGATCAACATCAGGTGCCACATAAGATTCAAGTGGGTGACAAAGTTTGGTTGCACTTGCAGAAAGAACGCCTTACAGGACCCCATCGGAAGCTTCGCCCACTTTGTTATGGGCCATAAACTATCACCAAAGCCATGGGGGATAATACTTTTGAGCTCGACATTCCTCCTTTCCTTGGCCTGCACCCAGTGTTCAACGTGGATCTCCTTCGCTCTTATTTCCCACAATTATTGGACACCTTAGAAGTTGCAGAACAACTGACACCCACAGAGCTCAAGCCTGTCTGCATACAACATGCATCCAATGATCAAATTGTGGACACATAGATCAAGGGCACTCGACAACAAAGGATCCAACTTTATCGAGTCGTTAAAGCAGGGCATATCCTACACCAAGGCAAATGGCTCACCCGGGGCCAAATTCAACAGAAATTTCCTCATCTGATGGGGGACCTCAACGCAATGGAGACCATTGCTTCCTAAGGAGGGAGGATTTATCCATATGGATATCGGTGGCCACCCACCTTTTCCAATTGGCTCAAAACAGTTTTCTGACAATTTTGGCAATTTACTATTTTTGCAGTTTTAACTTCCGGGGCCATTTTGAGGGCCTAAATGAAGGTTTTTCGGGATCGATATCATCAATTATAAGCAAAGGCATGATTGAGCACCCAAAATGAATCTCCTTGATGATACCTTTCCAACGGGCTATCACATGCCTAAAACAGAGATCGTATGCAAAAGTTACGATCCCAGGAAGTTGATGTACTAACTTACCCAAACGGGGCCCACATGACTTTTGGTGCTTCATCTCCTAGGGTTAGGTTTTTGGATGTCTAGGGTTTTTGGCATTCTTTTTTATTGTAAAAAGGCCTTCAGAGCCTCATTTTAATCTTCTTCTTCTGAATGCGCACAACCGTCACATATCTTCTCAGAGATAAGCCACCATCATTCTAGCAAGCTTGTTTCCGTTGCATTTTACAGTTTCATCTTATTTATTTATTGAATAGAAAACCAATTTTACTGTTTATCGGTGGCCACCCACCTTTTCCAACTAGCTCAAAACAGTTTTTTGAGAATTTTGGCAATTTACTATTTTCGCAATTTTAACTTCCGAGGCCATTTTGAGGGCCTAAATGAAGGTTTTTCGGGATCGAGATCCTTAATTATAGGAAAATGCATGATTGAGCACCCAAAATGAATCTCCTCGATGATACCTTTCCAACGGGCTATCACACGCCTAAAACAAAGATCATATGCAAAAGTTACGACCCTAGGAAGTTGATGTACTAACTTACCCAAATGGGGCCCACATGACTTTTGGAGCTTCATCTCCTAGAGTTAGTTTTTTGGATGTCTAGGGTTTTTGGCATTCTTTTTTATTGTAAAAAGTCCTTCAGAGCCTCATTTTAATCTTCTTCTTGCGAATGCGCGCAATCGTCACATCTCTTCTCAGAGATAAGCCACCACCATTCCAACAAGCTTGTTTCCGCTGCATTTTACAGTTTCATCTTATTTCGTTATTGAATAGAAAACTAGTTTTACTGTATCTCTGTTATTTTGTGTTAAGCACCTATCAATAATCTGTATTCATTTCGTTCTTCTCATAAAATCCAGATCATCTGATCATCCCACCCATCTATGACTAATCTTTGAGTGATGTCACTTCTATCGGATTCACTTGAATCCTAACAAGTGCAGTTTTTGCATGATGTCAGGTCTTATTTTAGGATTCATTGTATCGACAACAGGGATCATGGTCGATCCTATCAAGGTTTAGGTGATAGTTCAATTGCCTCCCCCATGCAAAATACCCTAGCTTCAGAGCTTACAGGGGAAATCAAATTTTCTTCGGTGTTTTGTCGCTAATTATGTCGAGATCACTAAAGGGTTCATGCATCTTTTGAAAAAAGGGGTCCCATTCTGTTGGGATGAAGCTTCTCAATGCTCTTTTGAAGCATTGAAACATGCCCTGACGTCTGCCACTTTTCTCCGGCCTCCTAATTATAACAAATATTTCTTGTTGTATTTGGCTGTTGTGGAGACGACCATTGACATGGTCTTGGTTCAGGAAGATGACACGCTCGAAGAGAACATTATATATTATCTTAGTCGAGGTCTGGTTGGACCGGAACTCTACTAATCTCATGTTGAGAAAATTTCTTTGGCAGCTTTCCACGTTGTCCAATGGTTCTGTCACTATATATTGCTTCGTAAGATCACCGTCATTATCGTCGTCAACCCTTTCCAATATGTCTTAACACGACGATTCATTGGCGGAAATATTAGTAGTTGGATATTTATCCTACAAGAGTTTGACTTAGATTTTGTTTCTGCGAAATCCAAAAAGTCATTGGTCTTTGCCGAACTAATTTTGGAACTGTCGGTAGAGTCTAGTGATATCATACCCAAAGAATCACCTATCAATGGAGATATTTTTCTAATTGCATCTTCAGAACCCTGGTATGGAGATATACTTGTCTATATCTAGACTTTGAAGTGCCCTGCTTCTGCTTCTCGCAAAGAGCGTCAACAAATTCGACATCAAGCACAAAACTATCTTATACTCGATGACAGTTTGTATCGTTGAGGCATAGATTGCATTCTTCGATGATGTCTCACACATGAAGAAGCAGAGCTCGTTTTGAATGACTGTCACATTGGAGCATGTGGAGGTCATTTTTCTGGGTTAGAAAAATCCCAAAATATCCTACGTACAGGTTACTTCTGTCCCTCATTAATCAAGGATTGTGTGGAGGTGTTCAAGAAGTTCCACCCGCGTCAGATCTTATGTCAGAAGATGGAGACACACCCTACTCCTATGTTTCTGATCATTGTTGTTGGTACTTTCACCAAGTGGGGGATTAACTTTACTACTTGTCACCCAACTTCAGCCAGGAGGCATCCTTACATCATTGTAGCAGTAGACTACTTCATGAAGTGTGTCAAATCTATGCCAACATTCAACAATGATGGAGAAATTGTGGCTCTTTTCATCTTTAATCAGTTAGTAGCAAGGTTTGGTATCCTGAAGGATATTTTCACTGACCATGGAAGTCACTTCCAGAATATAATGATGACCAAATTAACGTCAAAGCTTGGGTTAAACCAAGAACATTTGTCACCCTAATACTCGCAAGCGAATGGTCAGGTTGAAGCTGTGAATAAGTCTCTTAAGACTATTCTTCAATGAAAGATTAATTCTTCCAAGTCAAATTGGCATTTCATATTGTATTCAACATTGTGGGCCTATCGAACGTCTACGAAGACTGCCACCGATTTTTCACCTTTTCAACTTGTATACGGGCTGGAAGTAGTCTTACCTATTGAATTCCACATCCCTTCTTTAAATTTGGAAGTGGAATTACTACCAGACACTTCACTGCTTGAGGAACGCCTTTTATATCTCAAGCAACTCGATGAGAAACATCATGATGCAGCCTTAGCCAATGAGTCTCATAATCAATGAGTCAAGTGTCAGTATGATCGGTTTGTTCGTCCTCGGATTTTCTATGAAGGCAATCTTGTCCTGGTCTATGATCAAGGAAAAGATCCCCTGGGGGCAGGTAAATTCAAACCCATGTGGTTCAGATCGTTCATTGTGAAAGATGTCTTAGAGAAGGGTGCTTATCATCTGGTTGATTTTAAGGGAACTTCTTTAGAGGAGCCTAGAAATGGGCTCTACCTTAGGAAGTATTACTCTTAGGTTGGTCACCTGGGTGGCTTCTTGTCTATATGTATAGTGTCTTTTACATTTTTTGTCTTTTTTGTCTTGTGGATGTGTAGTTATTTATGTCTTCTTTTTCACTGTGGAAGATGTCAAGTGAATCGTAGGTTTACTTTTGGGTTCATAGACGACGCTAGTCGATACACTCGGAGGCTTCCTTCTGCAACTTGGGTGATTTTCACGCCTAGAGGCTAGTTTTTATCTTCCAGAGGTATTTGTTTAGGAAACACAACAAATAATGTTGTTGAGTATTGTGCATTGATAGAATTGCTTCGTGATGCTTTGTCACATGGAATTTGTCGCCTCTGGGTTTACCTAGATGCTTAGTTGGTTGTGTCCCAGTTAAATGGGGTTTATTGTGTTTATAATCCCACTCTCCACTGACGATTCCTTAAGGTACATCTATTAGAAAAATATTTTGATTATATTACATATATCCATGTTCCTAGGAGATTTAATAATTTAACAGATACTCTAGCTAATCAAGTTTTAGATTGGCATGTTGCTCACATATAAAAATAAAAGCACACACATACACATGTAAATACATTTGTAAAAAATGTTATCCATAAATCAAGAAATATGTATATATATATATATGTCCAAAAATAGTGTTACGAGTACAAAAGTGGGCATGAAAACCTCAAAAGTCATTGGTCTACATAGTTGGGCTTACACTGTAAAAAAAAAAATATATAGTACAAAAAGTGCCCTCGGCACATCAATGGTCTGACACTGATCCGAATTTATGTAGGAACACAATGAAATACAGAAATACACATAAACACAGAGATGTAGCGGAAATAAGACTTCATTTCATTAATAACAAATGACTGAAATATGCTTACAGACNCTAGCTAGGGCGCTGGTAGCTTATCTCTGAGAAGAGATGTGGCCGCTACTCGCATCCGTGAGAAGATGATTACAATGAGGCTCTGAAGGCCCTTTTACAATAAACAAGAATGCCAAAAGTCCTAGACATCCAAAAACCTAACCCTGGGAGATGAAGTGCCAAAAGTCATGTGGGCCCCGTTTGGGTAAGTTGGTGCATCAACTTCCCAGGGTCGTAACTTTTGCATACGATCTTCGTTTTAGGTGTATGATAGCTCGTTGGAAAGATCTATCTGAGGCCTACAATGCTAGAGACAAAATAGCATCGTTAGATGCTATTTTGCGACAACAACATACCCAAGAAAACATTGTTTAGGGCCTCAAAATGGCCCCAGAAGTTCAGGGCCCGAAAAAAACTGCTAAAAATAGTAAACTGTGCGAAAACTGAAAAATTGAAAGAAGCAATGGTGGGGGTCCAAGTGGAATAGGTGGGTGGCCACCAATATCCACCTGGATCAAACACTATCTAACGTCGAGGTCTATTGGCTTTGCTATAATGAACAATGACGTTTGCAAGATGCCGGAATCGCTGGACCCAAGTCTAAGGCACCCCTACTACATGTGGTTGCATAGTCGGGGAGAGATCCTCGATCTCGACCATAGGAATGACATGAGTGAGCATAGTGAGGTTTCACTTCGTAATATTTTGTCATCCTCTCCAGTTGGGGGTCCTCTCGCAGCTGCTGGTCCTCCTATCAATGTTGGTCCTCCCTCTGGTTGAGGATGACGCTGAGTCCCGACAAAGTCTACCGATCAAATAGGCCCCACATCTGTACATAACAGATTCACAAGTTAGTACTCTACAGACACATAAAAAGGATATATCTGAAAATTAAAAATATATGTTACCTATCTCGCCAGGAGGCACAGGAATGACTGAGTCTCTGATAAAGTTGATCCCTGCATAGGGGTAATCCTCGATCACCGGGATCTGACATTCACACTAGTCAAAAAAATTGTCATCAAAGGCCTCTATAGTCCTCCCTCCACCCTGTCTAGGTAGTAAAGATGCCCACCTGCCCACTATTGGGAAGGAGGCTACATGCCCCCATACTGTCTCTCTGGGACTGAGACTGGGCACCCTCTCAAAGAAGAAGGAGCATAGAATGCTACCAAACCCAAATTTATTGTTGGTATGTTGACAACACTCTATGAGTTGTCTCTTCATGCATACAAGCATGGTGGTACTCCAATAAAAAATAGTTTCCTCAAAACATTGAATGGCACAATGCATATGTGCGTGTGAAGCCTGATGGAGTGTCGCAGATCTAGTAATCCGCCCGATCAGAAGTAGGATCACTCGTAAGGACAGGTTGGTGATCTTATGGATCGACACTTGAGAACCTACTTTCTCAGTGCTAACCTCACAGTACATGATGATGTAATCCTCAATGTTGAATGACCGCAGAGTAAAAGTCCTCAAGTTGACTAGTTCCCCTCTTCTCGAGAGGCCAATAAGAAAGTATATGTCCTCTATAGTCGAGGTCAGTGATGACCCTCTAGCATAAATGCCTCTGCATTGGGATGCCAATACTCCATGAGAGAATTGAGAAACCTTGTTTGTGCCCTCATAAATGGACACCGTAAGAACTTCCATAATCCACATTGTTTCAGTGTGGCAATGGCCACAGGGTCCTCCTTGACCAAGATGTCAAGCTCCTCATGCCCTCTCTCCCTCCAGTGAACATACATCTTGTCACATGACAAAAGTGGAGAGGAATTAATTCTTTCTTTTATATTTTTTCAATACAAAGGAGGGTGTACGTGGGTTGTTTACTACATAGTTGTGTATGTACAAGGGATGTTTACACGCAGGACCGCCCTTTTTACAAGAGCGCGCCCCTCCCAAACTCAAATTTAACCTACAAAGGAAGAATTGAAATGCAAGAATATGTATTTTGTACTTACTTGGTCCAAATAGAAGGTTGTTTTGTCCACTGTAGCTCCTAGAATCTACTCTTTTAATGAAGGGGTTTTTTGACCTTTTGGTTAGTTTCCAATTTGCAATGGTAAAAATGAGTTGTCCACCTCTATTTATAGACTTTTTTGGTTCTTTTTTCCCTTTTTTGGTCCTCTTTGTCATTTTTCCTGGCTTGGTGGTTAGTTGAACTCACTTCTAAGTTGTCTATTGGTCGTTTCGGTACTGTTCCCCTTTCGGTTTGGTAATTATTTTTGAGATTGGTTAGATTTTCGACATCCTTTGGTAAAAGTCATTTTTTCCAACTTTTGCATATAAGTTAGGATTTCATTCCCACTTTCTGCATCTTGTTGTCTTTTTCGCTTTGCCATAGGATCGACCCCACCGAAGTGCGACACAAAACCTTCTATGTTGTTCTATAAGTTTTGTAATTAGGTGGTAAAACCGACCTTGACATGGATACCCTAGGTAGATCCTTTGCTACAGTTTTGGTGTCCATGCTGTCAGTTTTGACTATAGGCTTGGGAGTCCTTGATTAGTCCTATTATGATTACATATCGAAGCTTCATTCTTTTGTTGATCATCATTCTTAGTCTTACCCTCGAGACTCCCTAATGAGCACGCTTTGTTGTCTTTCAATCTCTCTTTAAAATTTGAAAGCAACATCCACCGAGACTGTATTCATTCTTTTCGATCTCATCTAGATTATTTGAGAAAAGTATCCCCCTTGAGTCTTCTTTAAGCCCTTTTCAAACTCTCTAAAAATGAAAATATGGCCGAGCAATCTTGTTTCCCTTCATGCTTTCCAAACTCAAATTTGAAGGCACATATGTCTGATGGTAGTTTACCCCTTTTTGGTTCGGATGGCTAGTTTTACGAATAAAGGTATTCTCTAGGAACTTTGGTTCAATAGAAGAATATTCTCAGGCATAATTTAACCCTTTTTCAGGCCTGAGGGACTAAATCTCCAAAAAGGAACATTCTCCCTGTTTTTGGTTTATCACCTTTTTTAGGCCTTGGAGATTACTTACAAAAAAGGAACCCCTCCGGAGTCCATAGTTAAGCTCTTTTCAAACTCCCTAAAATTGAAAAGATCACCGAGTGACCTTATTCCTTCACACTCGTTAAATTGGCTGAGAAGAACATCTATTGGCATGAGTTTAACCCTTTTTCCAGCTAGTAGATTATAGCAAAAAAAGGTACGCCTCGGGAGATTCGTCTCGCTGGGAGAGTTCTCCTCAGTTACTTTTACACTTTTTCAGGCTAAGGAGACTAAACTCAGAAAAAGGTTGTGAGTCCATAGTTAAGCTCTTTTCAGACTCCTTAAAATTGAAAAGATTGTTGAGTGATCTTTTCTTTGTCACACTCATTAAAATGGTTTTGAAAAGATGTAAGTTTAGCCCTTTTTCAAACCAATTAGACTAACTACGAAAAAAGGTACTCTCTGGAGTCCTCTTTTTACATTTTTTCAGACTCTCTAAACATGAAAAAACTATCGAGCTTACCTTCTATGGGCTCGTAAAAATTTACATAGAAGGGGTCTCACTGTGTCATGCTTAATCACATTGCGGATCTCATCTTTGTGTTGTTGGCCTAATACTGGCTCCATGTTGCTCTCAACATAACCTTTAAAGCATTCCTTATATGCAAGCCTTGCAACACTTTTTGCCTCTGCGACTTGACACCTTGACCCATGGAGGAATTTTCCCGAGTGTCCTTATCCTACACATGTCTCATTTCCCTGAGCATTAGTATGGTCTATGTGCTTGGAACCAGTTTGTTTGCTCACGAAACTCGTTCCTCCTTTGTAACATAGCATTATTATATTCTTTTTCAAGCTCTTTAAAAATTGAAAAAGACAAAAAAATCAAATATTCCAAAAAGAGGGGACAAGAAATATACATTCTTTTTTTGGAAACAAATATAGTTTCCCTTGGACACAACACATCCTTTCGTTTGCTCGTCCATCATTGGGATCTAGTATGACCTTGGGAAGTTGTCCTCGCTACATAAAGTTGTGTCCTCCTCCATTTGGTTACTCTTCCAAACATATGGAGAGTTTGTGTTGCCTCCTGTATCACAAAATTATGTCAATGTCATGCTTGTTAAGTCTGATTATCTTTAGTGATTTTGTCCAAGGGAAGTTTTACCCCACCTGGGTCGACCTTTATAGGGTTTGTGTCTTGGATTTCATGAGTTTTCCATCCCAAGAGTCCAGTCAAATCGAGATTCAAAATCGACGAAGTTCTCTACCTGATCATTGAGATCCTCCAGTCTTTTCCTGACGGATTGTCAAAGACCTCAGAGTCGTGAGTCTTACACTCCCATTGTACTCCTACCTGCGTTTTGAAGATATTGAAGTTGTTTCTCGAGCTATGAAGACTTCATCTCCAGCCACAGGCGTCACTAGCTTCTTAAAGATGCATACTGTACTTGTATATCTTCGACTGGTTTTTAGATGTAGATCCGGTGTGTATTTCTCGTGGATGCACTTTATATAGTTATATGACATGGATCTACAGAGTATTTGATTGGAAGACATGATTTAGTTCATCCCGAGCATGGGTATGCCCGCCTCAGAGAGACAATTGTTGTTTTTCAAATGGCACCTCTTGAACTTTGGTCCTAAGCACACTTGATTTTGTGCATTCTCATTGGTGAAGATATTGTAATGTATTTTGGTCATTAGTTTCTCTTCTAACCTCATACAATAGGGGGCATATTTTATAGCCCTAAAATGTCGTACTCATGCTTACATGGCATTGACCCTCCTACTTGCAGAATCTTCCAAATCACTGCCGAGGAACTCTATTTAAAAAAACAATTTTTAGAGCATGTATGTGCCCTACTGCATTATTGCCCGCATACATATGCTTGCTTCATGCTAGAAAACCCATGTACATACACTTGTTGCACACTAGAAAACCCGCATATACCTCCAAAAGTTTGAAAAATTAAAAATTTGTAAGGAACTCGATGGAATTTAAGGACTATTGGAGGTTTCCCAACCAATTCACCTGATATAGCCCATCCCCCAACCAAATAACCATACTGTTTTCATATAAAAGGAGGTCTTGGGGTCTCATTCCACAACCAAGAATCAGAATGGTGAAACTATGCCCAATTTCCCTTCCTTTCCTTGCCCAAGCATTTGCAACCTTTTGTGAGTTATTGCCTCAACATTCCCTCTCTAGCCCCTTTTCTTCCATACAATCCATCCCCTTCCTTTGAGGTGATCAATAGATTGTGAGAAGAGGCTTATTGAAGGTGCACTTGGAGCATTGTTAAGAGTACCCCGAACCAGGTTCGTGGAGCGTCGACTTGCAAGGTGTAATTTTCCCAAGCCAAGAGGCCAAGAACATTGCATTTTTGCGTGATTATTAAATTGTTTCCGGTTGTGGCATTTTGTCAAACACTTTGTTGATTTACTTATGTTTGGGTGTGTTCTTACAGATTGAATTCTTTAATTTGGCCTTAGGGTTTATATTCATTTATCACACATAGATATGAATATATAATCAATGGAAATACAATATACACCAGATATGGAGTAAATAACAAAGATATGACCTTTATTAATATAATGAGAAAGAACCTGATACAAGAGTGAGGCCGATCTGGGATGATCAACAGATGGATCCAATAAACATAATAAGAGCTGCTACAAAATGCTCCCAGGAAGAAGATGAAAGACTCCAAAGGATGAATACACAATGAAGACTTAATACAAGAAAATATATGGGTCGTATGAAGTACCAAACCCCCTAACTGGAAAGGTCACGCTCTAATAGAAGATTGAAAACCTCAATAATTCAGCCCAACTGAAGGAGGCCTCCAAATGAGTCCAAACTTGACAAAATGATATATCAGGGTGATAGGATCCCCCTCCTGAAGTCTCAGTCCAAAATTCTATGGATAACTCCTCCAAATGTTGAATCCTCCAATAAAACTACGTCCTCATGAAAACTGTCAAACCCTACAATTTTGGCCCGTATGAAGAAGGCCCCCAAATGCCCTGAAACTTGCTAGAAAGATAGATCGGGACACGACAAGTCACTAGGTGGAGTCTCCAGGTTAGATATGAGGTATAAACCCTCCAAATTGAATAGATATGAATCTCAAAAATGCCCTCCTTCTCTCTAATTTGTTCCAATGTTCTAGGAAATCATCCAGACCATATAACTCTCCCAAAAAGCACTAGAAAAGACAGTGAAGAACCTGCAAGAAGAACCCATGTACTCAAATCTCCAAAATCCCCTCTTCTTGGCTAGATAGAACCTTCCTTCAATCAATGGTGTGCCCCCCTTGTTGGAAACCCCCAATGGTGCACCCTCTCTCTTCCTGTACCTGTAACTGGTGTAGAAATCTCATGCAACTGAGTGGATCTGAAATAGAATGGTGTGGGGGAGTATTGCATCCCCAAGACCAATATTGGGACAAGCTAGGTGGAATATTTCACCATCGAAACGTCCTCTAAGGTTTGTTTAGTCAAAACCCTCAAAACCCCCAAGGCATGGGATCACTAGCTAGAAGCCATATATCAAAATGACAATCATACATGAATGAGAGAATAGAATCCCTTGCCTCTCCTTTATACTTCCTTCTCACCTTGTCCTTCCAAAGTGACTTTCATTTTATTAATTATTAATTAATTAATTAATTAACTCGTTTTCCTCTGAAAAACACCTTATCTCTCCTCGTGGCTTCCTAGGCCAATGAAAGTCACTTTTCATCATCCTATCCTGTAGTGTTGTTCCTACCGATTCCAATGAGATATTACACTGAGAGGTTCCTCCAAGTATTGTGCCCAAAATGACCTCTTCAATGAATTTAATTAACCTATAGCTCAAAATACTCAAAATCATGGAAATCATCAGAATGTAACGAAACCAAAGCCAATCTGTTCGGAATGGATCATAATGATGAAATATGATGAACGATGTAATACAGGTCCCAAAATATCACTCAATAGTCATTGTACTCGCTATAACATCCATCTGGTTGCTCTGGTCATTATAACACCCTGAAATGCAATGATGTCCCAAAGTGGGGACATTACGCAAGGATTGTAAGCTTCAATATTTGATTAATGAATAAAATAATCTCTTTTCTCTATCCCAAATGATGATGTTTTATGTCTTTTCTTTGATTTACACATAACAATTGATATCTAACCCTAAATTATGAATAGAAATAGCATGTGTGTAGCCTTGTTTGCATAGTTTTTGATGCAGGTCAGCTTTGGGAGGAGACTTGCAGCCTTGGGAGCTACAAAGCTTGAGGAGATCATCACCAAACGTTGGATAAAAGGTACGGTTACTGATCTTCTCTTCCACTACTTTCTGTTCATCTATTTTGGTATGTTTGGGGTAGTGTAGAAACTAGATTGACTTTTACGGAGTCATTTTCTCTATCTATACTTTAAACCCTGGTATAGTTATAGGGGGATTTTCCCGCTAGAAGATCTCGATGATAAAGACCTTGATGTGACATCAATGTCCATTTTCTTGCTTGATGAAGATAATCGCATGGAGGAACCATCTGACATGATTGGTCAACACAAATTGATGATTTCATACATGTTAGGAGGCGTAGATGGGATGTGTTTTGTTTCACTTTTGATAAAGATCCCATCTACGATGTTGAAGGTAGTTCTCAAACAAAAGGGGTTGAATTTCCGTCTTCAAAGGTCTAGTCTTCATGCACATATGATTCAAATGCTTGGCATCCTGGTAATGATATGATCATAGATTTTTTCCAAGGTGATTCGTCGCAACATACTCATGAATATTTCCAACCACCTTCATGCTTAGATCTTGATGGATACCATGTCATAGCCAGCCTAGAGTAGTCCAAAGCTCAATCTACAAAGAGAAAGCATTTTCATCTTGAATATTTTTACAATGATTCGTGAATGAAGAGGTAATGTATTTATTTCTCCATAAATGAGACAGTCCCTTACCTCTTTTCTTCTTCTCTAAGAAATCATTGGGATTTCTTGGGATCTCTCACCTCTTCTCAATATTTGGGAAGTAGTGGTGTGCTAAATTAGGATGAAGACAAGCCATCATCCTTACAGGGTAGCCCTCTTCATAGATGGATTGATTAGGCTTGTGGCCATTTTCTCCAGCAGGATTTCCCCCCTACCACCCATGTCCATGAGTTTCATTTCATGATTGATTACATGTCTATTTATGATCATGATTATTACGTGATGGACTTATCATTGTTTTATTGCATGATCAAGCATAGGGGGATATACCTTGATGAAATGATGAACAGATAGTTGTACTACTTGTATGAATTCACCTGACATCACCCATCACTTGATCTTTAGGGCCCTAGGGCCCCAAGTAAGTAGGTAAGTCATCTTGATTTCCTTGCATTTGCATATTGATTGCTCATATAGTCTAGTTTCATTTTATTTTCATTTTTCCCTACTTGCAATATTGATTTACAAGTTTCTTTTTATCATATATTTAAAAATAAAAATAAAAAATTCTTTTCTAGATTGGTTGTTGATTTTTCATTTTTGACTTTTGATATATATGGATGAAGGGTGATAGAACCACCTTGTATTTTATAGTTTGTTGTTTCAATGTGTGTATGAACAGGTCCACCAAGAGATGTTGTGGTTCTCATGCACTCTACGACGAGTACATGTCCCCAAGTAGGAGACATATGTTATCCCCAACTCCTAGGGATAACTAAGGAGATGATATCTCGAGGCCCTCAAGTTGCAGACATGGAGTAACGAGACACAACTTGACCAACAATGTCCACTTGCACAGACAAAGACCTGCCTCACCACCACAACTCCAGGTTCATCAAGACGGTATCCACCACATCAGTGGGCTTCTGGAAGACATTGGTTATTGCTACATGATGTACAATCCAGGTATTATGGTGAGTGTCATTTCAATATTTGAGGCATTTGATTTTGTTACATCTATTACTAATTTTGATTATGTAATATATTCTTGGACATTATGCTCTTTGCCTTGTTTCACTTTGGTGGTTGACATTGCACCTTAGTAAGTGGGTCACCCTTGGGATATTTTTTCTACTGGGAGGTCCTCTTGACAAGTCATCGTGCCATTCCCGATCTTACTTGTCACTTTCCACACTTCATCCTCTCATCTCCTTACCTTTTGGGATTTTCGAGTGTGATGACCCAAGAAGGGGTTGTATATAAAACAAATTCAAAGAAATATAAAAAATTTAGAGAAATATGAAAATTATAAACAATTCTAAGAAATATATAATAATATAAATAAAATCAATTATGAGGCCAAAAGAAATAATGAAGAAGGAGAAAAATGATTACCCTATTGCAATATATTTTGTCTTTTCTTGTATTCATGGCTATGTATTTCATCCTCTTGTAGAAACATCTCATCTTCCTCTTCTATCATGTGAAATGTCGAAATGAAATAAACCCTCATTTTTCCTCTTTTTACGACTGCATTGTAGTTTTTCTCACATTTTTTAGTAAGATTTTAAAAATATGAATTATTGTTTCGTGCTTATGTGTATTAGGGGCATTGTGCTTCCGTTGTACCAAAGAGGAGAAATGATGCTTCCATATATAAAAAAGAAGCATTGGTGCTTCCATACCTAAGAGGAGCACTAATGTTCCAAGATCATTAGGGAAGAACACTATACTACATAGAGAAACCTGGTGAACCTACAAATAAATGGAGATGAAAACCACTATGGTTATGCACCCATGTTGCACAAAAAGAAACTCCTCTCTTCCTCAAATTTGTTCATCATTTGCTAGCCATATCCATTGATGTAAAACCCGAAAACAAACCCATCATTAACGTATAAAATAGAGGCAAAACCCTCAAATCAACAAAAAAAATACCAAAACCAACTAAGAAATTAGGAATAATAGCCAGAAATGGAAAATAACGAAAATACAATCAATAATGGGAAGAAATAAAATAACGGAGATTGAAGGAAGAGTTACTTGAATGCAATATTCATTGTCTTTGCATTTATGGTTATTTGTATTTCATTTTCAAGTAAAACCTTCTCCTTTTTCTCTTCTCTCATGTGAAATAAGAAATGAAACAAACCCATACTTTTTTCTCTTCTTATGAGTCGTCTTATGATTTTTCCACCACTTTTAATAAGTTAAAAGAAACAGGAATTATTGTCACATGTTTCATTGTATTATGAAAACCAGTGCTTCCAATGTAAAAAATAGAAGCATCATGATGCAGACCCCTTCTGACCCTCGGGCCGAAGTCCGCTTACAGGATCGTTCTCCTCAAATTTTCTGAGCCGAACCGGCTCTTTTGATTCCCTGCTGGAATCTCCAATTTCCAATCCACAAGTCCTTCTTCTTTATCTCACGGTCTTCTGCACTCGACCATGAATTTCAGGTTTCGGGACTTTCTATTTCCTGATGTCAAGATTTCTCTATCCCCTTGATCTCCCGATCACCGAAATGCCGAAATACCGAAACGGCTTCAGCTTGGGTTAGTCCCTTGGCTACACCTCTGGTCCATGTGACCACTTACCATAGAATTGCAATCCTATTTTAGGCTTTATTAAAGTGAGAGCCTGACCTCCTGTCCTCAGGGCTCTCGAAATGTCGATTACTGAAAAGCCGATGTGCCAGTGTCCTGGCATCTTCCTTCTTAGTGATTTCGGGTTTTCAAATGCCGAAATGCATGGATGTCTTGTCCTCGGAACTCCTGAAGTTCTAAATTCCGAAATGCCGAAACCCCTCTGATCTCCTCCACGTGTCCTACTCCATCGGACACTCATGATCCTTTCGGGGTTTATCAACGCAAGAGTCCGACCTCTTGTCAACGGGACTCCCGAATTCCCGATATCCGATTTGCCGAAATGGCCTCCTTTCAGAAAATCTCCCGAAAGCCCGGATTGCTGCCACGTGTCCTCCTACGATGGACGGTCCTCGTCGTTTCGCGATTTCGCGACTTGCGACCTCCTGTGACACAAACCTATGTTCACTCGAATCCTTGATATCCGAAATACTGACGGACTCTCGATCTCCGCCATGTGTCCTCCATGGATGGATGGTCTAGATCTCTTTCGGGACTTCGCTAGGTGCGAAGTCAAAATGCTCACCTTTGTGAGTCTCGGTGTCCGAATCCTCGAAGTGGGTGATCTCGCGACACGTGTCCTTCCTCAATTGGGTGGTTCAGATCTAATTCGCTATTTCGGGACTTTCGATGTCAAGTGTCCCGACCTCTTGTCCTCAGGACTCCTGAACTCTTGAATGCCGAAATCTCGATATGCCAATGTTTTTCAGGATTTTCGTTCCCCTGTTCACGAAGGATTTAAACCCCTCACAACTCTTATCAGATCCGACGACTGTCGGCTATTCTAAGTGAGATCCAACGGCTCAGAATATTTTCCCCTCTACGCACTCTCCTGTTGTTCCTTGGATGTGGGAAATCTTCAATGGTCCAGATCTTCTGACTGGATCCGATGACAGTTGTGCCCCTCCTGAGCTTCTGTGCTTTCTTCCCAGACTTGGAAGAATTTCCAAACGCCAAAGGCCTAAACCTTTGCTCTCTTTCCTCAGTGAACTCTCTGATTTTGAGTCCCTCACCTGCGCGCATAAAAACGCTATTCCTCTTGAGCTTCTCTTCTCAAATCCTCAAAGGGCTCTTCGACTTTTGCACTCCTTGCAGAGTCTTTGCACACAAAGTGCTATCTCTTCTGAGATTTCCCGTTACTCAGATCTCTTAAGGAACTCGGTCCTTTTACCCTTTCTCCTTCAGATGGAGAAACGTGATGCCCTCCTGGCAATCCTTCGCTCAAGCAACCTATTGCTGAGTCTGCAGGGTGTTGAGTAACCATGTGAAGATCCTTCTCTTTGGATTCTTCTTCAAATTACATAACTCAAAGAGTTCTCTCCCTGTGCTCTCTGGCACCTACTCAATGCCCTCCTGGTAGAGCGTATAGAATCCTCAGTGATTCTGACTTCTCTTTCAACTCACAGCAGAGGTCTTCTTCAATCCAACCTGTGCATGTGCTCAATGCCCACTTGGCAAAGCCCTACAGAACTCACAGCAGAGTTTATGTCTGCAACTCTGTCTCTCATACACAACCCTGCCTCCAAGGTATTCAACAACCTTGAGGTCTTCCTATGAGTTAATGATTTCAGCTACTGTGCCCTCCTGGCACACCTTTGTCTGAATCTGCAGAGTTCAGAAATGCATCCTCTGTGCACGTCTATCAGAACCCGCAGCAATCTGTCACACCCTCCTGGTGTGAAGCCTCAAATACCTCTAACCCTGAAATCAAACAACCCCTGCAAATGCATACCTAACATACATCTACAGCATATAAAGAACACACAAAGACATTCACACAACATAGAAATACTTGCTGGAAAAACTGCTTTTGTTTGTATTAATAAAATGCCTCTTTACAAAGGTGTTCTGAGTGCGAACTTCAACAGAGTCTCGGCTCCTTCTCTACTCTCTGTTCTACTACTACTCTCTTCATCCTTCTATCATACAAAGAAGGTCTCTCTATCTTTTACATGAGGGGGCTCTTTGAGCTCTTCCCTCCAAACTCACCTACCCTATTCAATTTCATTGAATGGGCTGTCTAGTCCAAAATCGGATCTAGATCTCAGCCTTACAAACATTCAAGGTTATCTACTCTAATGCCTGTGCAAAGGCATGACTTCATGGCTCAACAGCCTACAACATTAATTACATTCAAAATTCAAATTTGAAATGAGGGTTGCACCTCTTCATCCTTGAATGCGTGCGCTGACACGGGCTGGTTGGATGGCTGGATGATGTGGAGAGATTCTCCTGCATCATACTCCTTAGCTACAAAAATTCATGACCTCCTGCTCATGTGCTTCCACCCTCAGCTGTTGAAATCCTTGTGGATCCCAAACAATCTTCTGGAGCCTCCTTGCCCCATCTCTCTACTATTGCTGTTGCTTCTGTTGTTGCATTGTTGTTTCCTTTCTACCCAACTTCTCCTTGCTAGAAATCTTTACTGATCTCAACATCAACCTTATGATGTCTTCTATCACCTCATCTAGCTACTCCAATGGTTGGTTATGTCCATGCAGTCTGCTCAGCTGCATTTTCCCTTCATCTGCTTCCAACCTCACCTATTGGATGTGCAAGCTCTGCACTATCACCCTTCTCTCCAGGGATTCAATCTGTTCACACAGATCAACAAAGCTCATGTTGTCTGCCTCTTCTTCTTTTACTTCTGCAAGCTCCAATGTTGCAGTCTTTTCAGCTTCCTCGCTGAAAATATTGAGCCACTCCTCAGAATTCTCATCTTCCTCTGCTTGGGCAGATTCTAATGTCTTCTCCAATTCTTCTTTTCTGACAGTCACAACTGGTTGTCTTTCTCCTATTTTTGCTGCTTCATCTGCAACACAGATTTCTGCCTCCTCTGGGCTAAGTGGTAGGAATATCTGAATTCCTCCAATCATTAGAAGATTCCTCTGATATTCCATCTCTGTCAGCTGCATCTGCTGATCCAACTCAATCTCTGAGCTCACCTACTCTGTCAGCTGCTCAAGCTGATTCAAACTCACCTCTGAGTCCATGAGACTCTCAAACAATCCCATTTCTTCTCCCATGCCCACCTGGCAAATTGGGATTTTCCTACTACCCTCCTATCAGTCCATGAGATCCCGCAGTGACCTCATCTCATTGCCCTCCTGGAAATGTGAAATTCCCCAGCTGTCCTCATGACAGTCTGTGAGACCCCGCAGTAATCTCAACTCTTTGTCCTCCTAGCAATTGGGAGTTTCTGCATTGCCCTCCTGGCAGTCCTTGAGATCTTCAACTGATCCCAATTCATCTTTAGCATCACTGAGATTTCTCCTAGTCTCTGGTTCACATACCTGAACCACTTCCTCAAGTTCGTCGAGGTTTTCAGCATGCCTCAACCATCCCCTTAACAACCTACACTGTCTTCTAGCCATCAACTCCTTGACTGGCCATTTTTCTTTTGGCTTCCTCATGGGCCATTCATATACCCATCTCGACTTGTCATTCTGCTGCATCCACAATGCGAGCTTTTCCATCTCTACCCTTATATCAGTGAGCTCTTCATTTCTGCTTTGCTCATGAGCATTGGGTCTTTCCTTCCAGCATATCTACGACCTTCAATAGCCCTCTTGATGTTTATCTGCCTGCCTCCTGGCAAACCTGTTGCTGTCACTCTGCACCCTTGAGTGTTTCAGCTTCTCCTACAGTCCTCCTGACTATCTTCTTGATTGTTGTCTACCTGCAAACAATCATCACAGAGTCTCCAACGCTCTGTCTTCCTTTGCCTTCTCCCTGCCTGAAATATACAAACAGAGTTATCGCTCCAATACCAAACTGATGCAGACCCCTTCTGACCCTCGGGCCGAAGTTCACTCACAGGATCGTTCTCCTCAAATTTTTTGAGCCGAAGCGGCTCTTTTGATTCCCTGCTGGAATCTCCAATTTTCGATCCACAAGTCCTTCTTCTTTCCCTCACGGTCTTCTGCACTCGACCATGAATTTCAGGTTTCGGGACTTTCTATTTCCCGATGTCAAGAGTTCTCTGTCCCCTTGATCTCTCGATCACCGAAATGCCGAAATACCGAAAAGGCTTCAACTTGGATTAGTCCCTTGGCTACACCTCTGGTCCATGTGACCACTTACCATAGAACCACAGTCCTATTTCGGGCTTTATTAAAGCGAGAGCCTGACCTCCTATCCTCAGGACTCTTGAAATGTCGATTCCCGAAAAGCCGATGTGCCAATGTCTCGGCCTCTTCCTTCTTCATGATTTTGGGTTTTCAAATGCCAAAATGCATGGACGTCTTGTCCTTGGAACTCCCAAAGTTTCAAATTCCGAAATGCCGAAACCCCTCTGATCTCCTCCACGTGTCCTACTCCATTAGACGCTCGTGATCCTTTCGAGGTTTATCAACGCAAGAGTCTAACCTCTTGTCAATGGGAGTCCCGAATTCCCGATATCCAATTTGCCGAAATGGCCTCCTTTCGAAAAATCTCCCGAAAGCCTGGATTGCTGCCACGTGTCCTCCTACGATGGACGGTCCTCGTCGTTTCGCGATTTTGCGACTTGTGACCTCTTGTGACACAACCCTCTGTCCACTTGAATCCCCGATATCCGAAACACTGATGGACTCTCGATCTCCACCACGTGTCCTCCACGGATGGACGGTCTAGATCTATTTCGGGACTTCGCCAGGTGTGAAGTCAAAATGCTCACGTCTGTGAGTCCCAGTGTCCAAATCCCCGAAATGGGTGATCTCGTGACACGTGTCCTTCCTCAATCGAACGGCTCAGATCTAATTCGCTATTTCGGGACTTTCAATGTTGAGTGTCTCAACCTCTTTTCCTCAGGACTCCCGAACTCTCGAATGCCAAAATCTCGATATGCCAACGCTTTTTGGGATTTTTCGTTCCCCTGTTCACGAAGTCTTTAAACCCCTCGCAACTCCTCTCAGATCCGACGATTGTCGGTTATTCTGAGCAAGATCCAACAACTCAGAATCTTTTCCCCTCTGCACACTCTCCTATTATTCCCTAGACGTGGGAAATCTTCAACGGTCTAGATCTTTTGACTGGATCCGACGACAGTTGTGTCCCTCCTGAGCTTCTATGCTTTCTTCCCAGACTTGGAAGAATTTCCAAAAGCCAAAGGCCTAAACCTTTTCTTTCTTTCCTCAGCGAACTCTCTGATTTTGAGTCCCTCGCCTGTGCACATAAAAACACTACTCCTCCTGACCTTCTCTTCTCGAATCCTCAAAGGGCTCTTTGACTTTTGCACTCCTTGCAAAGTCTTTGCACACAAAGTGTTATCTCTTCTGAGCTTTCCCATTACTTAGATCTCTTAAGGAACTTGGTCCTTTTACCCTTTCTCCTCCAGATGGAGAAACATGATGCCCTCCTGGTAATCCTTCGCTCAAGCAACCTATTGCTGAGTCTGTAGGGTGTTCAGTAACCCTGTGAAGATCCTTCTCTTTGGATTCTTCTTCAAATTGCAGAACTCAAAGAGTTCTCTCCCTGTGCTCTCTGGCACCTACTCAATGCCCTCCTAGCAGAGTGTCTAGAATCCTCAGTGATTTTGACTTCTGTCCGAACTCACAACAGAGTTCTTCTTCAATCCAACCTATGCATGTGCTCAATGCCCACTTGGCAGAGCCCTACAGAACTCACAGCAGAGTTTCTGTCTGCAATTGTGTTTCTCATACATAGCCCTGCCTCCAAGGTATTCAACAACCTTGAGGTCTTCCTCTAAGTTAATGATTTCAACTACTGTGCCCTCCGAGCACGCCTTTGTCTGAATCCGCAGAGTTCATAAATGCATCCTCTGTGCACGGCTATCAGAACCCACAACATTCTGTCACACCCTCCTGGTGTGAAGCCTCAAAGACCTCTAACCCTGAAATCAAACAACCACTGCAAATGCATACCTAACATACATCTACAACATATAAAGAACACACAAAGACATTCACACAACACATAAATACTTGCAGGAAAAACTACTTTTGTTTGTATTAATAAAATGCCTCTTTACAAAGGTGTTCTGAGCGCGAACTTCAACAGAGTCTTGGATCCTTCTCTACTCTCTTTGCTACTACTACTCTCTCCGTCCTTCTATCATACAAAGAAGGTCTCTCTATCTTTTACATGAGGGGGCTCTTTGAGCTCTTCCCTCCAAACTCACCTACCCTATTCAATTACATTGAATGGGTTGTCTAGTCCAGAATCGGATCTAGATCTCAGCCTTACAAACGTTCAAGGCTATCTACTCTAATGCCTGTGCAAAGGCACGACTTCATGGATCAAAAACCTACAACATTAATTACATTCAAAATTCAAATTTGAAATGAGGGTTGTGCCTCTTCATCCTTGAATGCGTGCGCTGACGTGGGCTGGCTGGTTGATGTGGAGAGATGCTCCTACATCACATCCATGCTTCCATACCAAAGAGAAGCACTGATGTTTCATAGTTAAAAGGAGCACCCATGTTCCCAGATAGAAGTAAAGCATTGATGTATTTTTGAATTATTGACACTCTGGTGCATTCGGGTCATGGTGCACAAGTGCCCCTAGACCAATATAGAGCAATAGTGTTCCTAGAACAAAGTGGGGCACATATGTATTTTTGGGTTGTTGGCACCCTAGTGTGCATCAGTCTATATCGATGCATCTAGACCAATGTGGAGCATTGGTGCAGCTTGACCAAAGTGGAGCATTGATGTCATTTTGACATGTTGTTGCCCCAGTGCGTTTATGGTCATGGAGCATTGATATGAGTGATATTAAAATGCACTAATACTTTGTAATGGTTTGGGTTCATTGACAAAAAAAAACATATGCTTAAACTTTCACCTATCTCATGTCAATAAAAATAAAGCAAAAAAAAATAATTTTATTAAAACCTCCACTAATTAATGTTTAATATATATAAATTGATTTTGTTACAAAATTTAAAAACAAAGATATACCTTTTAGTTTATCATGCTCTATTGAACCCAAACTTGGTACATTTAAAATTATATTGACAAAATTATCACTTTACTTTTGACATTTCTCCATAAAGAACAAACTTTTTGAAAGAGGAGAAAAGTTGACATAAAGTAAATAAATTTAAAAATCTATTAATTAAATTATTAGCTTATGTTTAACATTTTTGATAAATAAAGGAGTTGTTTTTATAAGATAATAAAGGTTGATATGAATTTAAAAATATATTAACTAAATTATCGCCTTAAAGTTAACATTTTCTTAATAAAATCCCGGTTTCCTATTAGATAGATATACATTGATTGATTAACTTAACCTAAGTTATATATATATATATATATATATATATATATATATATATATATATATATTGAATGATACAATGTTTTGATAAAGATGATTTTGAGAAGCGTACGATGATGACAAGGGACATTGAAGTTATTTCATGGAAACACAAAATATTTTTTACATAGTTTAAATAGGTGTTATTTAACTGTTTTATGAAATGTTTTTTTTTGTTTGAATTTGGTGAAATAAATCTGTATGAAATCATTATTTTTTGTTGTTTAAAATCTTTGAATGTAGAAATAGATTTAGTTCGCTGAAAAACCCTTGGGGCACTCAAATTATGTAAAAATAATCACTCAAATCTGTAGATCTAACAATTTCTCACCCGATTTCAAGTAAATGTCCCCAAAAAATGTCACAAGAAAAAAATCATTCCGTAGAACGTTTAAAATACGTTGTTTAAATAGGACTAAGGTAATTTATGAATCATATATATGTAAATATGTGTAATACTCTAGATTGCTTTAAATAGTGCAAAGTAACATCATAAACATGTGATGTATTAAAACATAATATATATCATGTAGATTTGAATATAATAATTAAATTTGAGAATATAAAAAATATTGTGTTATTTTGTTTAATGATCTGAGATTAATACTAACATGTTTTGTTATGTTATATTTTTTTGGCTAACTAGCTATCAATTTATACAACCTTTATGTTGATACATAAATTAAGAGTCGATGTATTGTGTGAAATAAGAATTAATTGGCTTTCTCTCCTCATCCTATATCATCATAAGAACATAGGAGAAGTCTATTTATGTAGTAAACTCTCCCCTCGTTGTTGGAATTTCACGAAACAAGAAGAATTCCAATCAATTTAGAATATGTAGTAAACTCTCCCCTCGTTGTTGGAATTTCACGAAACAAGAAGAATTCCAATCAATTTAGAACTTTGATATAGACTTTTCAAGAATCTTAATTGTAGGAAAAACTTGGATCATGGTGGGACTATGAACACAAATGAAATTTTTGTCTCTATTAGATTTGTCCCCAACAAGTACATTAAAGAACATACAAAGGCAAATTAAATACATACAAGTGAGCAAAGCAAGGAAAAACAACGTATATGGAAAAGGCATGAAAAGCATAAAGAGATGGTATATGTTGCATAATCATACTGCAAAAGAAGTGACTTAAAAAATAAGATTTAAACAATCCAAGCTAAAAAAAAAATATGTCACAACCACAAGATGACACCACCTATTGGCAACATAGGGTATAATTTACTACGTTGTTTCATAGTGATGCAACCTCCCCTAGTAATCCCCTCCTTGACATGTTTTTAACTGACTTCTACTTTTATTTGCTTTTCCATAATTGTCCTTCATCAATAATTGAGCACATATTTCAACAAATTAACCCCAACACTAACATATGTAGGTCATATACATGACAAATACAAATAAGTGACCATATGTATTGTAGTCATAAAGAAAGTTGAACATTGGATGAGTTGGTCAATATTAGGGAACCATGTAAGATTGGGATGAAGATCAGATTTGGAGTGACGGTAACATTAACTTAGTTGTTAATTTTAAAGGTAATCTTTAATCTAATCATAGATTTGGGTCATTGGAGGGCCCAATCGTAAAATCAACAATTGACTTTGTCGTTGGGCCCCCCGATGAACCAAATCTACAATTGAGTTACAATCAGGGCATTTCAATGCTTTAGTTATGGAATGAAAACTTTGTTGACAAAGTAACGATTGGGCTTCTCATCCTTTGAAAGTAATTGAATAAGAGAAAATACAACAGCTACCCTACGTTCTTTTAATTTATTCTTTATGGTGTGTTAACATACTGTTATGAAAGCTACCATGGTCACGTCATGGCAAACTTCATCCATTATGATTTTTAAGAACCCATGGAAAATATCAACTTTCTGAGGCAATAAACTCCAAAATAGAGATCCAAATGGAAACCTTTTGCAAGAAAATGATGTATTTCATAGATTCCTCGAGGCATCCCAATATTCTGAAAGCATTTATCCTCTAAATGTTCTATTATTATTATGTTGTTTGTACTTGCACTAGATTGCATTGTTGTGTACTACTTAAATTAATGTATTTATAATGTGTTTTTGCAAATGATAAAAGGTAGACTATGGATTGTTAGACTTTTATTTTCTAGATTTCTAGTGTTAATATTTGCTAAAGGAAAAATATAGGTTTTTTTCTCATTCGAAACCGTAATGTTGATCATATACCCAATTGACGATTTAGGAATATAAATAATTTTAATAAAAATTAGGAGAGAGGTGTGTGATTAGGGTGCAACTCTCTTTCTAAATAGTCTTGTAGATCAAAAGTGGGGAATTCCAACCAAGAAATAGAGGCAAAGATTGCACCATATGCATAGAAAAGCAATAATGGGCCTAAATAAAACAAAGCTCCACAACAGAACCCTACAAAAATCAAGAAAATGTTAATAAAATCATTTGTGCATGTAAGTGCATTAGTCATTGTTATTCCTTTCTGTTTCATTATGAATTTTTCCTACTTTTAGTATTATGCAACATGCATATATTTTTTTCTAAAAGAGAAAACAAGAACAAAAACTAATAATCAAGCAAAGGAATCATAAGACGTAAAATAAGATGTCATTCTGGTTATTACCATATCTTAGGGAACTAAGAGAAGTAGGATAAAAAGGCTGGTGGATATATGCCAACAAGGCCTATAAATAGACATAGTGGACACCTGAAAGGAACACTCCTTGTAGAAAGCGACGCACTTCCTCACACCAATAGTCCCCAAAATCCCTAATCGTAACCCAATTGTAGATTTGGGTCATCGGAGGGCTCAACCACGAAATCAATTGTTGACTTTGTGGTTGGGCCCTCCGATGACATAAATCTATAATTAGGGTAAGAATGCCCCCCAAAAACCTAGTAGATATCTTGAGCTTGAACACTAAGGACATCTTGGACCTCAAAATCATACACTTTTATCATCAACATAAACAACACAAATGTAGAACGTCTCTATGAGTGTTAGAATGTTGGCTTAGGCTAAAGGAGTGGTGTGTGAAGAAGGTCTCGGGCATGGTAAAGTGTCCTTTTCTAAAATGAAAATATCAAATGTTATATGTTTTCTCAATTATACATCGCACCTATGGAAATAGTTATTAGGTCTCTCATTAGCTCTGTCGTTATGGGGCATCTAAAGTATGAAGGAACATTCAACTCCAAATAATCTTGTGTAAGCTTGTGGCACTTCATCAACTCATTTCTCAAGTGAATTTGGAGCTCACAATCTTATTCGAATCGGTACACAAATGAAATGTATAATATAAAACTAATTGTATATATAGATCAGAATTAAATCTTACCCACTGAAGAGCTTAGCTCTACAACTCTAGTAAGCATGATTTTTTCATTTTCTTATGCCACTATCCCAATAACCAGAATCTATATTTTCATTCACTATCCTTTACAAATGTTTCAAATGATCAACATATTTGAATATACACATGTGAATATTGCAACAATTTATTTGAATTCTACAAAGTGACCAATGGTTCAATTACATCGTTGCGTTGCTTCGATTCCTCTTTATAAAATACCAAAAACATGTGAATATTGCAACAATTTATTTGAATTCTACAAAGTGACCAATAATGGTTCAATTACATCGATGCCTTTATTCCTCTTTATGAAATACCAAAAACAAGGCCTTTCCTTCACTTATGACTCCCCAAAGCCCTAGGGTTGATCACGAGCAGTGCCGCTACATGTGACCATAGGGGTTCTTTTTGTGACTTGAAGAAAATGAAAAGCCCACCTCGCCATCCATTCCCGAAGCGTAGGCCAACGGAAAACTTCCGTGGACAGACAAATTATTCCCAAATCCTAAACCCTAGTCATTGAACAATTCACATAACCTCGATCATCCTAGTGAACCGAAATAAACACAAAAAAAAAGAAGAGACAGAAACCCTACCGATCATCCTAGTAAACCGAAATAAACACAAACAAAAAAAATGAAAAAGAAACCCTAGTCTCACGTACCCTAGGGTTTACATATAGCAAGGTTGTGGTGTATCAGACGACAAGTAAATATTAATGCCTTGAAATCCAAAGAAAAACGAAGAGCCCACGGCCATCATTATTTACACAAATTCTCTGCTTGCTTCGAATCCTGCAAACTAGCCTTCGCCGCCTTCAAGCGATCCAAGGATGGAGAAAATCTGTAAGCTGCTGGAGTATATTGATCAAAAACTGCTTGTATTTCAAGTCTTCTGGATCACCATTTCACTGTAAAAATGGAGAATCTTGATGTTCTTTGTTGTGAATTATGGCGAAACTACTTTGAGCCTCCTGAAACTGCAAAGTCACCGGTGCCACTGCTACTGCAGGCGTCGTCAGTGAAGTTGTGAAAAAGGTTTTGTATGAGGCGGGGTTTGCGAAATCGTGATGCCTGCCAGCATTTGGATGTGTTGGAAGTCAGTTGTGTAAACCAACGAAGAGGAAGGGAGAGGAAGTGGTTGTATCACGTGGCCCAGGGTTTTCACATAATGAAGTACGAGGATGGGGATTGAGAGTATTTGGAGCTTCATGAGCTGAGAGAAGTGAAGATATAGAAATTGGTGACACTGTTATCGTATGAGTCATGGAAGCGATCTCGCACTGGGCAATCCCAAAATCCCGCTGGGAATAGAAGGCAGTGTAACTTAGATTAGTGGTTTACAACAGAGCATTGTTTGTCTACGCTAATCAAGGGAGAAAGAGCAGAACATGTACGAGGACATAATGTAAAATGTCTTATTACAACCTAAATATATTAATGTATTAGGATATTAAATATATTAATGTATTAAGATATGGATATAATTATAATTATAATTTAAGGTTACGATCAAGTTAGATATCAAATTGGTGTATGAGATCTTTTTGTTTATACAACTATTTGAATGTTATTCTTCTTTGGATTTGAACTTGTGACCTCTTAAGAGGAAACGCATGTACACATAAAAGATAGAGAGAGATTGGTAGTGAACCTATAATGATTATAAAACCTAACATGTCAACAACCTAATAAGTTATCAACACCAAAGTTATTGATAAAATATAATAATAATAATTTAATTTTAAGGTCATGGGAACGCGAAATTGGTGTATGAGAAGCCTCATTTGTGGGACAAAGACCCACTTTGTACATCAATGATTTGACTTTTTAAATTTTATAAACTATTCAAAACAAGTTAAAAGAATATAAATTGATTGGGCTTACAATTGTTTAGAAATGAGTTTTAGAACACCAAAGTACATGGCTAACACCAACTTACATGGCTTACAGGTTTACTAAACAAAAAATCATGTTCATGCAACATCCTCTACAGTTTTGAGATAAAGACACAATAATTCTTTAAACATCTAGAACTATCCTAAGTAATATCCTACAATATTCATTCTCAAAGTATATAAATTGTCTATCATATGAGATAAAGACACAATAATTCTTTAAACATCTAGAACTATCCTAAGTAATATCCTGCAATATTCATTCTGGAAGTATATGAATTGCCTATCATATCAAATATACTGATTGATAGTTGGAAAATGTTTGCAACAAAGAACATTCAATTTGTGTAACATCAAGCCTAGATATATCCTAGAGTTATTTTCCATGTGCATAACAAATCAAACATTTATTATTAGAGTCATCAATAATCCATCCTTAACTATGCAATGAATGACCATAACTCATTTAATTTATCAAATCAATCCCCCAAGACTATTAAACACTTTAGAACCACAAGGATCAACCAAGGGAATCTCCCAATCATTGGATCGTAATAAAATCAATCATAGACACTTCTTCAAAAATTATGCAACCCATGCCAATCACCATTCACCAATAAAAAATTAAATTACAGTGGAGTACTATAAATCAACATCTACCATCCCTTAAAACACCATTTTTGCATTTCACAATTCCAAATTGCTCAAGAGATCATTGTCAACACTCTCCCACAAAATATCTTCAATTCAGGTTTTGACACTATGTCATAAACTAAGTTTTATGTTTGTTGTCACTTATATTTCTATTGTTCTTCTACACTATATCTATTGTTTGTATGTTATTAATTTGTCTATGTTTACACAATTATGTAGTCATGGAAAGAATAAATTTTGCTACTTGTATAAGGAGGGAAAGAAGGCCAAGGGATGCCCAATTACAACAATCTACCTCAAATGAGGAGATAAACTAGGTTGTTATCGAAGAAAATTTAAATACAAATGTTAAAGAACCTAATGAGGTACACAATTAAGGTGTTGCTCCACCATATCAAGAATATCAATGCTATTATAGGTTGGACAAAAGAGGATATGATGAAGGAAATTGATGATGATGAATTTAATGGACATTTGGTAAGAGCTACTATGAAAGAATATGTAATTGGACCAACATCATTGCATTATTGACTAAATGGTCAAATTACACATACAAAGAGGAATGACTCACCTCTTACAGTGTTAACTAAACAAGAGGAGGAGGAAGTAGTTGTTTGTTGTAAGGAGATAATTAAAATGGGGAATGAGATGTAGTTGATACAATTATAGGCTAATGTTTCTCAATCAATCAGTGAAGGTCAAATCTATCCAGAGATAGATTTCTTTGGAAATCATGGTAGGCAGGGTTCAAGAAAATACATCTCGATCTTATATTACGAACAATAGAGGGACTAGATAGAGACAAATATTTGCACTTATGCCCTATGGTTGTGACCAATTTCTATGACATTTTGTCCAAGGTATACAAGAAATGTTCATATAGTGCATATGGAATTTCGATGAGAAATTAGTTTACAAGTTCGAAGAGAGGGAGTAGGAATGTGCCAATTTTTTTTTACCTATGAGTAGGGAGTCAATATATATTTTTTGTGTAAATGCAATTGGTTTGTCTAACCCTAGGTTTTATTTGTTCAAGGGAAAGGATCACATGAAGAACTATATAAAAAATTGCGATCTAGAAACTTGCATGACTACACATCCCAATGCATGGATGACTAAAGAATTATTTATGAATTGGCTTTATCATTTTGTTGTAGTCGTACCTAGTGGTTTCTCACCTACTAATAGACACTTGTTGATTTTTTATGGTCATGGCAGCCACATAGCTTTACAAATCGTGGAGGTGGAAACAAGATGAGCATAAACTTGTTGAGTTTTCCTGCATACACTACTTATAGGTTGAAACCCCTCGATGTGAGTGTGTTTGGGCCTTTCAAGAATTAATTCAGGTTTGACAGAGCATCATGGATGACAAAGAGACGAGGGGTAGAGGTAAAAGGGTTTGATTTAACAAAACTTTCTAGTATAAATTTTCAGAGGGCTTCTGTAGCCTCAAATATCAAGGTTAGATTTAGGAGAATTAGAATCTAGTTGCTAAATTATGATGCTCTTACCAATGATATGACCCATAACCAAACTGTTGATATACATGGTGAGGAATATGCAAATGTTGCGGTGAATATGTTAAGGCTCTCTTAGGGAGAATGCCATCTATTAGGTGACAATGATGAATATGTTAGTGCTACTCAATTAGATGTTGAAGTAAATCAAGAGAATATGGAAGCTATTGTGTCACAAGAACCACATACATATTATGTAGAACATATTCAAAATGACATTGTTGAATTAAATATGATTGAAGGTTGTTAAGTAGTGGGAAGCATCAATGAACAATTAGCATTGTCAAGCCAAATATAGAAACATTGATCCCATTGTGATTGCAAAAATAATGTAGAGGATAAAAAATAAATTAACCTAAGGATAAACATGTTATGACATCTCTATGGAATGCTTGTAAATCTAAATTGAACACAAATCCTTAAATTGACATCATTTTACTCCAAAATGATTTCTAAAGCATGATGAACAAGGGAACATAAACCTATGAACATTTCTAAGAATACTTTGTTGTAGTTGAGGAGAAAAATGACATATTTAAGTCATGTAAATTTTCCCTAAACAAGAAAAAAAAGATTTATATTTTTAGTCAAGTGATTGTTCTTATGGATGAGTGCAAAGTCTTACCCCTAACTGCATGTAACACTAGGAAGGAGGCAACCACAACCAACAAACCAATGTGCAAGAAAACCTATACTACCCCCAATGAGCATATAAGCATATTGTCTAAGTATATAGTAAGTTTATCATTGGATTAATTTAGAATTAATATAAATGATAATAATAATATAAAGGTGCACTTGGGGTTATATCTCCTTAGGAACACCATGGGGACAATGAACCAATGAGTGGGGAAGTAGGGTGGTGAAGAAATATAAATAATATTTTATTGTAGTGAAGTGTCATTACCCTAAACCTTCATGTCCTTTATCTTATGTGCCTCAATAATTATTTTCACAATCTTGAGGGAAGGGAATGCGTTTCCTATGTAAACCTGTTGTTCATGCATCTTTTGGGAAGGTAACCTTTAGGACAAAATCATTATTTCATTCAGGATTCTCTAATTCATATGCTAGAATGTGGGGTTGGAGTATGCATGTTGCCAAGAGAGATATGCTACCACCATTGTATTTTCTACCATGAAAGTGTGTGAAAACCCTGGATCGATGATGGGAAATTGTTACAGCTGAGATTCCTTGTTTCCTAATAGTTGAGATTTCTTGGACAACTTGTATTATGTAAGGTTGAGGGGAAAGAGAGGTTGGTGAATGGAATTTTTGTAAGTGAAATGGGTTGAAATGTTATTTCCCTTGCCGAGATGTTTTAGAATTGGGTTATATGAGATAAACTAGAGCCATGGCCCATAAATTCACCCTTGTTTTTTCATTGTCAGCACATGGGTGGCACCTACATGAGTTGGTACCTAAGGTTGGGAGGAAAACCAATCCCCTGAAGTTATTTACCCAATATCATCCATTAAATTAGATAGTAATTTAGCTAATTTATTGTTTAATTGTTGAAGATTAATATTTGTGGCTTTGCTACGTTAAAATATTATGTGTTAATTGAGGAAAACACAAGTTTGGAATTAGTATTGGACTCAAGAGTGCACTATGGGCTAGCTAGTAAATATTTATAGATAGAGTTGAAGGACATTATAACATTGTAACACAGAGGGTATAATTATGCCATGTTATGTAAGTTGATTTCCAACCATGCCAATTTGTTGTAAATGGCCTTATGGGTATCTTAGAAGAGGCCAAAATCATGAAGAAATGTAATTTCTTTTATGGGGAAATTGATTGTACATGTATGTTGTTGTACTTTCCCATGTATCACCTGCAATAATCCATGTATAATAAGAAATTATATTTTAAGAGTTGAAATGGTTGAATGCATTCATGGGTAATTGGTGAATTTGGAATGGCCAATGTTAATTTTGTTGCTATATTTCTAATTGCTTGTGCATTCCATGTAATAATGTTAAATTCAACTTAATCAATAGAAGAGGCCAAAATCATGAAGGAAATGTAATTGCTTTTATGGAGAAATTGAATGTACATGTATGTTGTTGCAATTGCCCATGTATCACCTATAATCATTCATGTATAATAAGAAATTAGATTTTAAGAGTTGAAATGGTTGAATGCATTCATGGGTAATTGATGAGTTTGTCATGACCAATTTTAATTTTGCTTCCATATTTCTAATTACTTGTGAATCCATGTAATAATGTTGAATACAAATTAATTAGGTGACTGGGTAATTACACAACCCATAGAAATTACTAGTTATTACTAGAACATAAGAAAACAAACAAACAACAAACATTTGGTTGGAAGCATTCCTAAAGAGATTGAAGGCATGCTAAGAATAACGTCTATGGAGTTCTCCTATGACAATCTCTCAAGTCTAGTTCTTTCACTTAATTCAATGCAACTTCCTTTGTTGGAATCTCGAGCTCCGTGGAACATATTTGGGACCTTACAAAGACCTATCTTCATTGGTGCAAGCTCATATCATAGGTCAATTTTCTTCAAATTTCAAGCTACTTTTGGTCATAGGGATTCTTATATTCTCTATGGCCTTTTGTAATTGCTTCTATTATTAAGGAAAGGGCGTTGAAAAAGGAAAACACTTCAAGGTAAGGGAAGATGCCTACATTCTAGAGGTTGGATTTTTCTTGTGAAGATGTCTTTGAGAGATTAAAGGAAGACAACATCATAAGAAAAGGAGGAGTAGGAATAGTATACAAAGGCCTCATGCCCAATGGAGAAGAAGTTGTAGTGAAAATACAAGAAACCCCACATTAGACAACAACTACCAACAATTACTAGTGTGCAAGCAAGAACATAATTACCTACAATAACTAACAATTACCAACATACAAACAAACAAACCCAAATGCAATAAAACCCACATGCAAAGATGTGCCAAATATATTTCCATGAAGAATTTGTGTTGAAAAGCACATAGGGTCATAGGATGGTAGGATTTCAATCCTACCACAAAAATTGTTTTCTTCGCCCCAACACAGACTCTCTTTGTAGTGCCATGACAAGCCCTCCATCATTTCCTTGCCACAACAACCACATAACCAAAATGGTGTTAGAAATTCTCATTAAACATGCAAAAACCAATTTGCAAAGAAATGGAGATCAACAATTACCTTTTCTTTATTCATAGGTGTAGAGAAGGTTAAAATATATCTACACAATTCCAGAGGTTACCTGTATCCCTGTGCTCTAAACCAAAGACCATTAGAGATTGGAATGAACCTCTTCCTATCTCTTTTTGCAAATCGATAGATCAAATGGAAGGCCAATGTAGAAATGTGTCCCACTCAACAGAGGATTGCATAGGGACAAGGGCATGTGTTTTCACTAGACATCGTGGTTTGGTAACTAGAAACCATGTACAGGTAATGGAAAGCGTATTGACAAGAAACCACACCGGGTATCACGATGAACCATGAACCCCTACATAGTTTATTCTCCAAGGAAAAAAATCTATATTTTTGTTAATATAACAAAAATGCATAATGAGATTCCAATGGAATTCATAAGTGGTACTGATCCCTTTACATGACATTCCTATGTTCGATCAATCATCACAAAAAAAATCAAGTTTATTTCTCTTTAGTTATGTAGCCTCTTCAGAAAACAAAAATGATTCAAGGTAGGACATTAACCATGCATCCAATGATTTGTGAAAATCTATCTTTATACCAAATCTGAATTACTATTACAATCTAGGTACCTAGGTCTAGCCCAACTCCAACTTTTGAGAGCCCATTTGCAACAATGTTCCTATCCCTATAAATATGAGACAAAGATGTATATGTTAAACATGTAAATAGGTTGAGAACTTCATCATACAATGGTCATAATGTAAAATTCACGAGAACAATTTATTTGCGCATGAACCCCTACATAGTTACTAGTAAGGTCTCTCAACTTCAAGGTGGAAAGGCTGCCCCACTATTGAGCTCAATCAGAAATGCACAGGAGAGGGAGACACCTCTACAAAAGAGACCATAAGACACTATGAACAATGCTATTGAATGCCCAATCAATACCACAACTACCACCACATAGCCCTCCTACTACATGGATGTTATCATACACCCCCATCAACTCATCCATGTGGGTAATTCGATGGCACAAAATAGGGTGGACCGCCACTGGTATCTCTCCCCTAGTCTATTTGGGCCTATTTGGGCTTGAAGTAATAGAGAAAATAATATTGATTATATGTTGTATGTTCAGACAATGTATACATGCCTTGCATATGGGGCAAACTATACCATCAACATCACTATCACTAATTGATGTCAATTGTACCATATCCATAACTTTACATCACTCCATATTTAAATTAAAAAAATAACCTCATTGTACACCTAAACTTAAATGAATCTCTCCTAATAATTAAGGTATAAAAGCTTTGATATTTAGTCATAAAAATTGCCTCGTTTCAATGAAAAGCAAAGCATGTACCGTGAGAATTTAGAAATGATTGGATCACTTTTATTGCATTAGATGGGAAGATGAGATAAGACGGTGAATCTTTTGCATTATCTAAATTATCTAATTGAGAGGGCTCCAAAAAAAATCCATTTATACCATTAGCTTTGTTGCAATCATGGATGCCCACATGCACATGACCTGCAAAGGTCCCTTCGAGATTTCAAAAACACATGCACATAACCTGCAAAGGTTTGAACTCATGGTATTGGTTCGAAAGACCAAGGTCACATCACTAACCATGGGACCTTTATGTTTGTCTTGTTCTAGAAATGCATCAGTTAGTTAATTGAAATATTAAATAAATGGTTAACAATAAAAAAAAATAACTAGAAGAATTGTTAAACTTGTAATAACAATAAAAAAATATTGAATTTCGTTTCAACCTAGTTGCCTAACAAAATAATCCCAAGGTAAAAGCGTATATCTGTACCATGTAGATTGAGGTGGAAATCCAATGGACACACATTAACTTCTACTGTACCGAAAAAACCCATAACATCCCTATGATAAATTAAAACAATTAGAGACATCCTTGTAGAAATAAACGAAATCCATGAAATTTGTATAAACTTCTACATAAATACAATCAAATAAAATTTCAGTACTAAATAATATATATATATATATATATATATATATATATAATGTTAGTACTAAGAGTAAATACGTAAAATTAACAACAAAGTTACTTATATCTCTTAAAAATATTTTAATATAGTAGGTATGTGTAGTATAAAGCTAAAATCTAAAGTAATTATAAAACACTTGAAATTTGTATTAATGTATTATTTATGCATAGCTTAAAAGAAAAGAAAAAAATTGATAGTGGCTACTCCAACCTTTAAAAGTTGAAGTAGATTTGGACAAAACTCTGTGTTAATAACTATTCACAATGTCACAAGTGTAAATTGAATTCTTCTAAACATTTTTAAAGTAAATTGATGAATAAAATATGTGACATATTACTCTTATCCATAACACCCCAAAGTATCATCTAACTAGGACACATGTGCTTTTGTAGACTTATAAGCTATCTAATATCATCTAAATAATTTTAACCTAAACAATAACAATAATAATATTATATAATTATAATTAGATAAATAATATTGTTATATTAAAATTTAAAGTCAAAATTATCTTATATCACCTAAATAATGAGAATAATAATATTATATATTTATAATTAGATAAATAATATTATTATATTACAATTTGAGGTAGAAACAAAAATAATTTGAAAATAAAAGATAATTTTCACATGAAATTATTTTGAAAGAATAGCAAACAACTCATATTATTATACTAGCATACCCCTAAAGTAAGGGAAAGGAAACACCGAAATGAATTGGGGTGGTTATGTTGTTTAAATACTGTGCGATTTTGTTTTTGGATAGAAAATGAACACTTCACAAGGTTCATATTCATCCCACATCTGACAATATTGGCCTAGCCCATTCAAGACAGATCTGACAATATTGGCCTAGGTCATTAGGTCATTCCTGCAACATTCCGCTCAACTTCATGAAACACAGGAACTCTCATAAATAGTTATGTTTCTAAAGTGCTCTCCATTTATCTCATGGGAAAGGTTTGAGATGCTGTCAAGTTATCTTGTGGCTAAAAAAGACATAAGTAATCTTCTACCTAAAGGATTCGAGAGTCCCACCAGGGATTGAGCACTGGTGGTTCCTTCATGGGTGCCTTGTTCTTTCTCATCCATCCACTGGTGGTTTCCTTCCTTGCTCAATATTGTTGTCATAAAAATCATCTTACATGGAGTTAAGGTTCTTTTCTTGTTTGAGGGGTAGGGTTTATGTCCTAATATTCAAGTGTTGTATGTATGGCATGGTGAAATCCCTAGTGGATTTGAAGGACACGTCATTGTTTGTGCTTCATAGACATTAGCCTCTAGGTACCCCACGTATAGGTATGGTGCCTTGAACAGAGACGTTGTTGTCAACGACATTGCAAATGTTGTTGTTGGAGACATTGCTTTTGCTCAAAGCAGAAGAAGCAGCAGAAACGGGAGGGGCAATAGGATGCTGCTGAGACTACATTGTGGGAAGCACCTGAACTTGAACCTGCAACATCGTGGGCTCATTTTCCATCTAAAAATTCAGGGATTCGAGGGAGAATTCAAAACAAAATAATAGAAATATCTTTGACGTTTAAGATTCATATTGACAAACCATTATTCTTATGTTAATGTGATCATATATAACCACAACCTTTATTATTAAACTTGCAATTCACTTTTAAAGTGCAAAGGGACGAAGGAGGGGAGTTATTGTATGAAAAATGTGTGAGAGGAAACACATGTCATGATTGACATGCATTGTTCTAAACACCAAATCAAATGCCTAATTTTTTTTATACACATATTAGTTAAGAAAATATTCAAAGCTTAGGAGTTACTAATGATTATTATATAGTCAATAATCAAAATTTTAAATTGATATTTATAGAACCTTTGGAGGTAAATCATATGCGTTTTCTTCAAATGCATATGAAATCCTTCATTAATGGTAAACCACAATGAAATGAATTACTAACATAGATAAATAGGAATATTATATTTGTAAACACTATGTCGGACAACTTAGAGAGGGCCATGTCTAAATTGAGATCAATTAAACCGAGTCTATTATACTAGAATACTAGACTCGGTATAGATGCTCCTTGGATTTACATGATCACCTTATACTTGGATATCTATGGGGTTAACTAAATATTATTTGCTCATCCAACCAAGACTATAATACTCCCACATGGGTGCGTGCCAGAAACCCAAATAGTTAAGTGGGTAGGTGCATTGGGAGTTTCTTTCATCGCATGGAGAACTTAAATAAAAGAAAATTTACCCACCTCCATTATAGTTCTAAAGAATCCCACAATTGAGAGAAAACAATTGACAAAGTTATATATGTGATTGACAACATATACACAACGCGCACTGAAAAGAAATCCTTCCTTATAAAACTACACCTCTATCTTTATAGAATGGAGTCATAAAGAATATATGTGTAATATATAACTAAGAATATAATATAAAGAAATATTATAACTAAGTGGTGGTAGGAGAGGAGAAGGAAAAGAATAGTGGAATGATGGAGGTGAGCAAGTGCCTCTTTCTCAAGGAGCCACTATACGCGGTCACTCTCCTCGTGCACATCTAGTAGAAGCATAAGATGGAGTGCCTCTACAACAATGCAAAGAGATTCCTAATGGTTTCCTTGTAGGGAACAATTAGTTCATGGATTTCTTGTGCTCTCCCTAACAAAGGAAGGAAAGAGGAAGTTGTCCAATCAAATGAAGTATGTGTTTACAGTGTACATTTTTTGGGTTTTTTTGTTAAATAGTTTTCACACTTATTATTATATCAAAATACAATTTTCATTGAAAATATGTAATTCAAAAATGTCAAACTATTTATATTTACAATAGTGTTGAATAGATCTCTTTGTTGTAAGAATTTTTGGATTTTTTTGAAGTTTTTAATTGAACAAATTTATAGGCAACAAATATATATTTAAAGAACATCCCCATTATTATTTTAGGCAATTAAGGTTTTCATAGATTTGAACCTCAATACTATTATTAAGAAGAAATGAGTTTCTTATTTGTTGGACTGGAATGTAGCAATGAACACAATGAAACCGTTATTCAATTTATTCATTAAAATTTAATATTTAAAGGGGTGCGAATGATGAAGCGATCTACTTTGTTAAAATTCACACTTACAAAACAAAATCCCATGGTATGCTCTTTTTTCATCGAAATATTAATTTGCATTCATATCCCCACTTACTTGAACACAAAGCAACCACAATCATTTACCATAATTCTCATGAAAGAAGCCCTCCTCATGACCATATTTCCCCCTTGAAACAAATAGCCCACTTTATAGATTCTTCCTTTTCCTACTTGATCTCATATGACAACTTATGGGTCTGATTCGAATCTAGTAACCAAAATCCTAGCCATGAATCATGATTATGTTCCTATGTGCAATTTTACCCTTGTAGTTGATTTTGTTTGTGTTACGAATTCTCCTTGAATTGACTCGCCCTCTGCTGATGATAGGTTGAACTTAGGTTATTCTTGTCTGGGAAAAATGTCGCTTATGTGTGAGGTAAGTGGCTTGGTACGCAAGGGCAGGTTTGGGGTGCAAAAAGAAATCTTAAAAAGTGGAGCAGTTTGGAGATTGTAGAGGGTTTCATAAAAAAATAGTCTAAAAGGCAATATTTCTGAAGATAATGAGGTGAAGGGGGGCCTTCTTCTATAATAATCTCATTTTCCACAATAATGGCCAAGCGAACAGACACCATGGTTTGATCGGTGCTGAATTTTCTTTGTACCTTCACCTGCACAAATTTCTCTGTGTTGGTCTTAGCCTAAATTTTGTGAATGAAAACTGCACAAAAAAATTATATGCATCATTGAATTACATCCAAAGGCACATTTGAACACAATGGCCATTTCCAAGATCATCATTAATACTATCTGCCTTATCCACACGAAATTTCTACAATATCTGGAGTTGAATTTTCTGAAGACTCTAAATGCTTAAGGAAGGATTTTGAAGGGTGGAGCACGAATGAGAAGTCAATCATACAAATATGAGGAGATAGAACTGCAACACAATGCAAAGTAAACTAGAAAATTTATTTTCAATTATACTAAGAGACTCTTTTGAAGCGATTAGAATCTGAGCTTTCAAGTGACTTTGAGAACTTTGTGTTTCTTTGGGCACTAGATCAAGCTGAACACGATGTGGTCATATCTCATGAAGCAGTAAAAAGGTGGGAAAAAATGAACAAATAGTGAGAATAAAACATATATGATACTCAACTTCATACATTCAAGTAATTATTTAATTCTTCTCACTTTGTGGCGCTGAGAAATGCATGTTTGAGAGAATTAATGCATATATCATCAATTATTGGACACTGTTGAGCCACTTACTATTTAATAAGGAATTCAGAGCCCAACCTGAGTCTAGAGGACAAGAATCAGAAGAAGGAGAAGTAGTTTTCAATAAGTTTAAGAGAAGTAACAGTAGCAGTAACCCTTCCTGGGTATCATTATTGAATTATATTCTCATTTAGTTTTCTCTACCATCAGATCAATCATTTGATAAGGGTCGTCATGGATGATGACTGGGAATCAAAAGATTTTGTACTAGCTATTCATGTATCTTCTAAGAATAAGGGTGTTATGGATCTTGACATGGTTGGTTTGATATCGAACATGATGATATTTCACCATTTGTGATACGTGGCCCTCGAAAACTCTATGAAAAGGGTGATATTTCACCCACACAAATGGTCGTGAACCCCAGAGTTGTTTTTCCATTCATCTAAGAGAGAGCCAAATAAAAGGGAGGACTAGGTTTTAAGAAGAAGAAACATAGAAGCCATCGTGTATTGAACAGTAGCAATTTGGAGTCAACACACGAGAAGACACATGGAAAGATAATATTGAGCAATTGTTAATGAACATGTGACAATTTCTTATAGGGTTTCAACAAACGACGAAAGCCCTCTTGAGAACCTCCCCTTAAAAACACCTTTGATGTAATTATTATGTTTTACATCACCAATTTTTACAAGTTTTTACATTGGATTCTCATTACCCCGTGCAATTATTCAATGACGACGTGTTGTAGTCCATGGTTGCGCCTTAGGGGAAAAATATCAAAAATGTTGCCCACATCACATAGTAGAATTTGCTTAAAAGAAAGACATTGATTGAAATAATCTAACTTTCCTTTTTTGGAAGATTGTGGTGTAAAGATGGAAACAATGTCTTGTCCTTTTTTTGGTAATCGTTAAGAACTCTTTAAATAAGATAAAGAGTACATATATTGGATAGTAGATTTGCTTAAACAATGTACTTTAATTGAGTTCATTGTCATCTATATACTTAGGATGTTAAAGTGTATAAGCCAAAAAATATTTGACAACAATATGTATATGAAAAAAAAATATGATATAGTTTTTAGCATGGAAATAACTCACAGTTTGTAGCTGCTACAAATAAATATTTAAAATTGAAACCTTAAAAATTGATATTAAAAGGCATGGAAAAGACTCTGCAATAATATAGGGAGCAATTGAAAAACACATAATTCAGAGACTATGGACTGAGTGAATAAAATGAGCAGTGATGGAGGACAAGCAAAGTGTTGTGCACGCACTTTTTTCTATGTTGCAATGGTGGCGCTTTAATGTTTCAATCATTATCACAAGCAAGTAGATCTTTCAGGTAAACACATGTCCCAGTCAGGCCTGGAATTTGACGTCCCACGGGACGTTTTTTTGGTTTTTAGACGTATTTGACTGATCAGAATCTGGACCAAGGGATCAAAATTTGCTCAATTTTCAAAGTTAACTTCTTCAGTTTTTGACCAAATCATGTGTTGTAAAAGCCCAGCTAGGGGTTTTTGGACGTTCTGAGTCCATTGGTGATGTTTTCACAGGCATTTGGAAACTTCTAATGCAGGTTTTTAACCATTGAAGTTTGGGGAAGCTCCAGGAAGCTTGAAGCCCTCATTGTTTGAGGCATTGCTCTGATGAGCACATATCTATTTTCTGAGACTGAATAGTCATTTTTGACTAATTATTGTGCTTTGAACACATTGGGATAGGTTTCAGATCCATTGGAGGACTTTTACAGGTGTTTTTTCCCCATTGAAGCTCAGGGAAGCTTGGAGGTCACATGTAGAAGAGGTCATTGCCGGATGAGACAAGATCCATTTTCAGAGTTCTAATAGTCAATTTTGGGGGTTTTGTGTATTCTGAATCCAATGGTACAGTCTGTAAATCCATTGGAGTTGAGCAGCAACTTGTAAAGAGAATTTGACAAACTAATCCCAAAGAGCCAAGTCCATTGAAGGAGGCTCAAGGAGATGTAGCCCAGAGAGGGGTGAACTCCTTTATCATCTTGGTATTGCTGTGATTTTGAGGTGTTATTTGCTGCATTTTATACTGCTGTGTATTTGTTTATAACACATATTTAATCTTTTAAAAGATCATTTCCTCACACATATACATTGACAAGAAGAAGCCTAAACTTAACACATAAACCATCTTGCATATTTAAACACATGAAGCAAGGTTCTGTTAAGGTTTATTTTTATTGAAGTAGAGGGTGCTTGCATAGCATAACAAGTCAGCCTTCTATTTTCAGATCATTGACACTGGCTATTAAAATTTACACGTCATCACTGACTGGTATGAGAATTATCTACCTGTCAGTTTGACGTGTGACCACCTCCAATGCCCATCAAAAACTCTAGTGGATATACGGGCTAGGTAGTAGGGCCTCTAGGAGTCACGACGTGGAAGGCTGGAAGCTAGGTTAGGTCGGAGGGAGTCAAACCGCTGTCACCGAGCCCAGAGAGTGTGCGCGTGAGGTGCATCGCTTCTGTTATCTCTCCAGGAAACTCTCCTAGGCTGTAAGTCGGAGATGCCTGGTAACTAACTCTTTTTGAAGCAATTTTCTAAATAATTGAAATGGGTTGTGGATCAAGGTGAATAACTAGAGGTTGGACTGTGTTTTTTAGGACTGTCTATGATCCAGATTTATGTAGGAACACAATGAAATACATAAATACACATAAACGTAGAGATGCAGCAGAAATAAGACTTCATTTCATTAATAACAAATGACTGAAATATGTTTACAGACAGAATGGAAATAAACTAGCTAGGGCGTTGGTAGCTTATCTTTGAGAAGAGATGTGGTTGCTACTCGCATCCGTGAGAAGATGATTACAATGAGGCTCTGAAGGCCCTTTTACAATAAACAGGAATGCCAAAAGTCCTAAACATCCAAAAACCTAACCCTGGGAGATGAAGCACCAAAAGTCATGTGGGCCCCGTTTGGGTAAGTTGGTGCATCAACTTCCCGGGGTCGTAACTTTTGCATACGATCTTTGTTTTAGGCGTATGATAGCTTGTTGGAAAGATCTATCCGAGGCCTACAATGCCCAAGACAAAATGGCATCATTAGATGCCATTAAAATGGCCCCGGAAGTTCAGGACCCGAAAAAACTGCTAAAAATAGTAAACTGTGCAAAAACTGAAAAATTGAAAGAAGCAATGGTGGGGGTTCAAGTGGAATAGGTGGGTGGACGCCAATATCCACTTGGA
>ML807663.1:6258-28751 GCA_009831015.1 Picea engelmannii
TGCAATTCTTCACTTCTTAGAATACTCTGATCCTATGTATAATATAACTCAATGTATTATCTGAAACTCCTCCAAGTTTCACTCCTTGAATCCTCCCAGAAAATGAGTTATAGAGAAAATGGTAGACCTTATTCAATTATGGTTTATTCAGTAAAGAGAACTTGTACAACATGCCCCATGCTCAATATTTAATATAAGATTCTAAAATTAGTACACAAGAAACTAAAACTGGTACTCTTTCCAATTCCATTGGTGTCACTTCATTTGGATTCTCTATGAAGATGTTATCACTGTTTGAATCGGAACACATGTTTATGACTAGCTTCAGGACTAGTCAAAAACCCTATCTTCCACAGAGTGTATCTCCAAAATTATAGAGGATAAAGAGATGAAAATTTTACCACAGGTACCTAGACATGTCTTCTCATAGCATACAAAGTTCACCATCTGAATCGTTCTAGAAAAAAAAGTTATAGCGAAAATGGTAAGATGACCTGTAAATAACATACCTTAGAACACATCACCAAAAGACTTCATCCTCACTTGAAATTCGACCTTCTTTACTTTAGATTTCCCCTGAAGTTCAAATTATATATCCTTGTTCATTAACAAACTTGTCAGTGTTGAAAAATGAATGTATAATGAGATGTATTTATACCCTTTATGTCACTTCCTTTTAACATTAGGGCCGACATGTAGTTTCTGCTTCAAATGACATTGTCATCTTCAAAAATTCATTTCTCCTCAATCGTGAGGATCCACATGATGTGCCACATACCACCGGAAGAGGAATGAATTATACTATCCATTCATGGGTGTTGTACCTACATGTGTAATTTCCTTCTTGTATATCTACTTCGGTCAACTGTTGGGTCCAAAATCTAATGGCTAGGGTTGACATCAATAAGTACAACCGATGACTAGGGTTGACATCAATGACAACAAACAATCTTCCAACAACTTACCAGTTCCTTTTCTATATCTTCAATAGAATCAACTCTTTCTCCCGAGGATCTGGTCAGGGATGTTATCCTATTTTGATTCCTTCATTGCAACAGAGAGTTATGGAAAAACTTTGTGTTCTTGTCTCCCTCTTTCATCCATTTTTCTTGAATTTTTGTTGCCGAAGGATTTCTTCTTGTTTGTCTCTTTTGCCCAACTCCAACCTGAGTTGTTCCTTCCTATTTCTTTCTTCCTTTGTATGTTCTCCCATTGTTTCCTCCAATTGGATTGTAGCGATTTCTGTTTCCATATATTTCTTTTCCTTAAAAATATTTCCAAACACTTCCTTGTTCCAATTCTTGATTTAGAACTTAATGTGTTTGAGTTTCAACTGAAATTGATACATTTTGGTGCCATACAAATTTGGATTTTTAGACCACCAAGTTTAGATGTTCTACATAAAGTTTTGATGGTCCATCCAAAATTTTTCAAATCGAAAAGGCTTTGGTGGAGGAGTTGTTTTCTCCTCCTAGTAAAGGTTGATCAACCAGTTATCTGAATCATAGAAGAGGAGGAATTCTGTCTAGATCACTTGTTGAGCTTGAAACAATTCCTCAAAATTCAGGAATCTATCTAGCCTAACAAATATTTTTTTATCGGATCTTCTTCAATTGCTCCAAGTAAATGGACCATTACTGTTTTGGATATCTATTAGTATGAAATTCTCTATCCACTCACATAAAGATTCTCTTTCCCCCTCCAAATGTCTGATACCTACTTTTTTCTCCATGAGAAAAGTGATCATATTAAATTCATCCCCAATTACCCGATGATGGCCTTGTAAAAGGGCCCCTAGGTGATTCGAGGATTCTAGAAAGCATCGCTTTAGTTGGGGAATTAGAGGGCTATAGGCATTCAATATGAATCCCTGGGTTTGAGATCTGATCTCAACAAAGCTCATCATGAGGATTCTTGGAAGGTTGGAAAATAGATCCATTATCCATTTCCCCGGATCCCACAAAATATCCCAGCCTCCTAAAGCTCCTTCTGAATCAACCACTTCTACTTCAAAATTTTTCCACACTTTCTTTATGATTTTGACCATCGCCTCTTTATCACACTTCATTTCCTGAATTAGAACAACCTCTACTTTTTCCTGCATAATTCATTTTTTTTTAACATTCTGTCTTTGGATAGGGCATTCATAGATCTAAATTCCATGAGATGAGCTTCATAATAACTTTTGTTCGGTTTGGAAATATCTTTCTTGAAGGCCTACCATTTGTCCCGAGTCCACTAAATGGGCTCTCGTTTCTTCTATGACCTGTCTATATGGTTTTCTCCCCTTCTTCTCTTTACTAGGGGTTTTCTTAATGATCTTTAGAGGGTTCGTTTTCACCCCCATTCTTCTTAAGGATCCCCAGGTCTATATCCTTACCCTTTCTTTCCTATTATTCTCCTTGTAGATTACTAATTTGGTCCATGTTGGCATAGGGGCAGACCCAACGTTCAACACTCAAGAGCGCACCAAAAAAACCCTAACTACTGGCCCTTTCGGCAACACCTGTGAAGCAGATGAAGTCTCACCCGAGGTAGAGGCAGGGGTGGTTGCAGGACTCAGATGTCTACAACCTTAGCTAGGACACCGATCTGTGATTATATATTTTATAGGGAACTTAGCATATATCATTCATCAATATTTAACCCTTATTATACTTCGCAGACAGTATAGAGCTTCATAGTGAATACTCAGGTTAAAGATGATTTAGTACTTTAGCCACATACATATAGATTAGATTCAATAGATCAAGAACTAAGCGATTTATATATCATATCTAACATTCATTCGCATCTTATAAGCACAAAAAATAACTAGATCTATCTCAACACATCAAGGCATTTAGCATCAGATCGAAGCACATATCACAACACATGAAGTTACCGTGGTTCACCCCCACCCTGGGGCTATGTCCACAAAGTCTTCTTCTTCATTATCTCAGTCAAGCAGTTATAGCACAGAGCTTCAATAATCCTTACTTCGCACATGACAAAATATTTGCGCAGCTCGCTAGATCCTTCTTCCTTGCACCTCAACACTAAACTACAACAACTTGCATTGAGTTTTGCAAGCTTCTTACAATCATGCACAAAGAACTTACAATATGTAGCAGATCAAATAGATCCAGTTACTAGCACTAAGCCATCAACTATACATCACATAGATGTACTACCACTATTACTACTGTCCTCCTAAGTATCTATTTATAGATTACAAAAATGGGCCTAAGCGTGGGTAAACCCACGGGATGACATCCCTTTCCCGTTACATTAACCCAAAACCCTAAAATGTCCCCAAAAATGGGCCGAGATCCTGTGATCTCTGCTTCACCTGGCGCTCCCTCTTTGACAGGCTATCGAAGTCCAAAAACAGTCAAATATGACCAAGTATTCCTCAAAACTTGGTCAAGGGCCAACATGCCCCCAACACTCACCTGTGACTCGTCTCGAGTCACTCTAGTTTGATCAACTCTTCTTCGAATGTCTCGAGCTTGGCCCGAGTTACTTCAACCTATTGCAGTGCGACAACCTCTTGTGCAATGAACTCCTGGATCACTGCATCATTTACTGGTCCTTCCATGCGTTGTTCTGCAGTGATAACAACCTGTTCAAGCTCGGCTGCCTGACTCTCAACTTCAGTGAATAGTTGGCATGCTTTCTCTTGGAGGGGTTGAAGTCATTGAGAGACTTCCATCACTTTACTTTGCAACATGTGTACCTGCTGTTGGGCGATGCGTTGTTCTGGAAATCGCTTCATTATTTCGACCGGGGTCAAGGCCTTCAGCTGCGCCTATAGTGTATCTGCATGCTGCTTGGCATATTGGAGTTGCATTTCTAATGTCTGCAATTCAGAGTTCTTTGTGAGGTTCTCATAAGTCTGGGAACTTCTAGCGCTCAGCTGATTACATTCCAAAGCCAAGGTTTTAAACCTATCGACTGCGCTATGGGCAGTTGCCTCCCTTAGATCTCTTACTTCTTGTGGAGTCTCGGGTATGGTACGAAGTTCCAGATATGCGATGCACTGCTGAAGTTGCTGGATTAACTCTTTGAGTTGTGTTTCTTGCTAAGGGACACATTCTTCAATCTTTACTTCAATGACCGTCACAGAGCGAAGTGCTTTGTGAACTCATTCTTGCACGTCAAGGTGCTCTGCTAGTAATTGGTCCTTGCTCTACTGTAACTGTGTTTTCTCCTCCTCCCACTTTGCTTGTAAGGCAAGTTGTTCCTATTCTGCCTTCCTCTGTTGTTCTATAAGTGTGCTCTATTCTTGTGCCAAAGCCTGGGTGGCTTGCGCTGTGTCTTCGTGAGCTCGTTGAAGGCGTGCTTCAAATTTCTCAGGACAATCTTCGGGTTCCTCCCTTTTGTGATAGTTAGGTACTTATGTGGGGCTAGCATACTATAAACCTTGTGATCTCCAAGGTTAAAATCACTAAATTTCAACGCAATGAGCTTATCCTGGTCAGCACGAACTGCGTGCACTCCTTTCGGGAGGTACGCAGTGACCAAAGCATATTCGAAGTCTTTGGGTACAGTGTCTTAATTCACTATCTCGCTTAGTGGTGGGATATGTCTAGGTAAGATACTTGGGATCATCTTCACAGTGGAAAAGTTGTTTCTGAGCTTAGATCGTCTTTCCGAAGGCGTTCGGGATGGTCCTGCTCAAGTAGTGGAGGGGGAAGATGGAAATGCTCCCAAGGACGATGCCTGTACACCTGTAGACACTCCTTGCTTCGACATGACTCTCTGCGTCATTAAGTCGATTAGAACTTCTTCAACTATTTTCTGAGCAACGCTGAGCTTGCCCGACATACAAGCTTGGGTCAGCTAGCTTCAGTGCGAAAGGAATTCAGGGACTACAACAAATAGTATGGAAACAAGGTAATGATCTCTAGGTGAGTTAATCTCAGGTTTCGTGCTCAAATTCCCATTTAGAAAAAAATATTCTTGGTGCGTGGCACGATGGACTAAGTAGGGAAACTTAGCAATGGTCTGCTTGCAATGGGTATGATCCTTCATTAACTCCTATTCGATCCGTTATGGTGCTTTTCAAAGGTTGGATGATGAACCTTTATTTCTTTTCTTCCCATTCGGAGTAGAAGTCGAATGTATATATCGTCCCCAACGGCTATATTGCTTCATCATGGCGAAGTACTCTATGTTGTTGTTCTGATATCTCGGCAAAGCTCCAATTCTACAATGTTTCTTTCTGCGAAGTATCCTCTAGAACTTCGTGTGACCTTACAGTATTAGCCTTTTTCTTTATTAACTTTCTATCCTTCTTCCTAGTGAGCTTCATCCCAGTAATTCTTTTACCATTCTGGTGCTTATCCTCTGTGGTCTTAGTTGCTTTGCATTGTTGAAATTCTTTTCTAGGGTTCCTAAGTAATACTTATTCTATGTGAAAAATAGGTAACTCAATATTCTGTGGATCCTCTAGAGTTCTCTTAACCTCGACATTAGGGTTGCTAGGATTAAATATCTGCGATCGACTCTTCTGTTCTTCAATTAAGTGTGCGATCCTTCTAGTCATAAAGTCTTTTAACTCTTGCTTCTTTAGTTCCAAACCTTTTTCTTCCTCTTTTCGTCTGGCTTGTTCTCTATCAATCCAGGGTTTTCCTATGAGCATGGTAAATGGGGCCCTGTCTTCAACAAAATTAATAATCTCAAAGTCTTCCTCTGTCGAAGTTCCATTGACAGTCATAGGTATCCAGGCGAGCCTTCCACACATGTTTACTAGCTTTCCTCTGAATAAACTTGTTCCTCATAGGGAAGGGATCATGACAGGCTTTCCTATAGCTTCCCAAGTCCTTTTTGGCATAATGTTCACTTGTGTTTCTTTGTCAAGAATATAGTCAATGTTGAAGTCCCCTATTCTTGCTTCGACTTGCTCCTTGTCTTTGAAGATCTCTGGTAATCGAACATCTTTATGTTCCTTCAGGGTTTCTTTTATCCGTATTAATATTTTCTCTGATTCTTGCTGGGTTTCTTCTATAATATTAGTTTCTTGGTCTCCTTCAAGGTTTGCTTCCTCCATATTCATCTTTTCAAGTCTAGCAATCATTCTAGGGAAATCCAATACTTCATGGTCCATAGCCTTACAACAGAGGCAACTAGGTTTTCTCCCAGGGCATTCCTTAGCAAGATGTCCCGGTCTTCTGCAGCTGTAACAGAGGGTTAATCCTCTCTTTCTCTTAAATGATCCCCAACTTCTTTTGCACTGTGAGCTAGGATAATGGTAACTAGTCTGCAAAATATTCTTTCTAGGATCCTACATCCACTTGTTAGTCTAGACATTCTTTCTATGCATAGGTATACCATATCCATCATTATACTTATGAGATCTATTCATATCAAACTTTCTTTCATCTATTAATGCCCTAGTTTTCAAGCTAGGACATAATCTATCAAACATACCTAGATCCATGCTCTAGAAACAAAAAAATTCACTTATCTTACTTATACAGAGCACAAAGCTTTCAGCTCTAAAAACGTTTGACTATTCTTACCTTTATTAGAGCACAAGGCTTACATATCTTACCTCTTTTCTGCATATATGACTTCTTTCTTTCAAATATTTCCACTTTTAATTTTCTTAGAGAACATAACGTTTAGATCTCGCTTCTTTTCTTCGGATTTGATCTTCCTTTCTTCAGATCTGGCCTTATTCCTGACACAAAGGTTCATAGGTTGAGTAAAAAGCTACGCACTAGGGCAACAGATCTATGCAAAGAGCTTCCTTTTGCACAAAGTTTCTTCTTCCTCAGTTCTCAACAATCACAGTTTTGGTCCCGACAACAGAACCGTTTGTTGGCATAGGGGCAGACCCAGGGTTCAACGCTCAAGAGCGCACCAACAAAACCCCAACTACTGGCCCTTTAGGCAACACCTGCGAAGCAGATGAAGTCTCACCTGAGGTAGAGGTAGGGGTGGTTGCACGACTGAGATGTCTACAAACTTAGCTAGGACACCGATCTATGATTATATCTTTTACAAGGAACTTAACATAGATCATTCATCAATATTTAACCCTCATTATACTTCACAGACATCACAGAGCTTCACAGTGAATACTTAGGTTAAAGATGATTCAGTACTTTAGCCACAGACATATAGATTAGATTCAACAGATCAAGCACTAAGCGATTTATATATTAGATCTAACATTCATTTGCATCTTATAAGCACAAAGCATAACTAGATCTATCTCAACACATCAAGGCATTTAGCATCAGATCGAAGCACATAGCACAACACAAAAATTTACCGTGGTTCACCCCCACCCTGGGGATACATCCACAAAGTCTTCTTATTTATTATCTCGGTCAAGAAGTTACAACACAAAGCTTCAATAATCCTTACTTCACATAGGATACAAGATCTAGGCAGCTCGCTAGATCCTTCTTCCTTGCACCTCAGCACTAAACTACATCAACTTGCACTGAGCTCTGCAAGCTTCTTACAATCATGCACAAAGCACTTACAATATATAGCAGATCACATAGATCCAGTTACTAGCACCAAGCCATCAACTATACATCACATAGATGTACTACCACTATTACTACTGTCCTCCTAAGTATCTATTTATAGATTACAAAAATGGGCCTAAGCGTGGGTAAACCCATGGGCCGACATCCCTTTCTCGTTACATTAACCCAAAATCCTAAAAGGTCCCCAAAAGTGGGTCGAGATCCCGTGATCTCTGCTTCACCTGGCGCTCCCTCTTTGACAGGCTATCGAAGTCCAAAAACGGTCAAATATGACCAAGTATTCCTCAAAACTTGGTCGAGGGCCGACAATCCATGGTCATTTCATTTATTTTTTGTTCTCCTTGGTCTTGCCTCAGGGATTTTATATTACTTTCCACCTTTTCCATTTCCATTTCTTGGTTTCCTTCCTCTTGGACTTTCTCCTCTCGATATGGATCTTGATATTCCCGATCTTGCATCTCGAGCTCTATTTCTTTATTATCCATTGGTTTTTATTTTAGATATGTTTTTCAACGTTTCTCTCTAGTTTCCTTTATTTGTTCTTCCTTTTTCTTTGGCTCCTCCTGAGTTTTCTCCTCAATTTATTAGTTATTCTCCTCTAGGGATTTAATTTTTATTTAATTTTTATCTTCTTCCTTTTCTTTCATATTTCCAGGTCTTCGACCTGCCTTACACTTCCCTTGGATCCTGGTGAATCCTTCTGCATCTATTCCTTCTTGAGGTTTATTATCATTATGGTTTATATTTAGGGGGAAATATCTGAGAAAATGGCCATGGACATGACATTTTCTACACCTAAAGGGGATATGATTGTAGTCTAAGGTCTAGCTCCATTCGTTTTCCTAGTATGATACTATTAATTCCTCCGTGAGAGCTCCTTCCACGTTCATGTAGATGCATATATGAGCATACAAAGTGTATTTAGCAGTATTCGTGACCTCATAAATATTGATGAATGATCCCAGGGTGTTTCTTATTCCTTCCAGGGCCTCAATTTCCCATAATTATTGCAACAATGAGTAAAATCTTATCCATACCAGATCTGTCATGAAATCCTCTTTCTCTGGAGAAAATCATTCCGTCCAATAGTGGAGATGGAGGCCTAGAGAATTGAAGAAATATGGTCCTTCTTCAAATACCTTGTCTCTATCCAAAGAGTTAGAAAAGATTGCTATGAAGAAACCCTTGGATCCCATATTTAGATCCACTTGACCCTTTACCTTCCACCGGGAGCTCACCCAACTCATGAGATCTTTTTTCGATGGCCAAATCCCCATAAATTTTCCTATTAGAGCATGGTCTTTCATGTGTTGGATACAATTACCAATGTTGGGAGAAGTAACCTCATACCTTGGGTTTTCCTTTGTTCGTGCATGGAAGCTATTCACTTTTCCTTTGTCAAATCCAACATTTCTCAACTCGGTAGTACCATCATTAGCAACCTTGCCTACACCCCCCATTTTTCATATCCTCGACTTGTTTTTCTTCCCTTCCCAACACTACATCTTTGAACATTAGTGGTTCCCTTTGTCCTCTATCTCCGGGGTGAGAAGAGGAGCCTGACTTTGCCTCCCCCATCTGATCCTAGTGCCGCCATTCCCATACTCTTCGTATTTTTTTTCTCCCCTCACACTTGGATTTAAACTCTACACCAACTAGCCTGGTTCACTAACCCAGTTCACTCGCCATATCCTCCCCACTTTTCATCACATAATTAATTTGATTCACATATAAATATTGTTAGGAACATATATATAGATAAAATAAATTGAAATTATGAAACAAACACATATATAAATGATGTGCATTTAAAAAAATATAAAATGATTTTTTTTTTGCAAAAAATCTAAATTAGTAACCGGTGCGCCTCAAACAGAACATACGCCCTACTGACGATGTTCTATATAAGACGAACACCACCACGATGTAGTCATGTTACTAATACACATTGTTGTGGCATCTCTTGTCGCACCACCACATATTTTAGTGGTGCATCCCATAAGATGCACCACATAGGTAATTTGGGAAATAATCGACACGATGCGATGCTCTTTACAACACCAGTGTGTTGTTTATACCTAAAGGCACTCCTAGGTTAAATTGTTTCATTGCAAATTAAGTTGTGCAATGTGTTAATTTGAACACATTGATGCAACTGTGTTATTGTAGCATTGACATTATGTGTTGCAGTATGTTGTATTGCATAGAGAACTGGTAATGGGGCATCCAATGAAACACCTCGACATGTGAAATCGTACAATATTTTCCTAGTGTAGTCCGCACCGGTTCATTTCGTTAACAAAGATGCACTACAACATTAAAATTACTGGTGTGCCATTTTTACCAGAGTACCAACATGATTTCTAGCGGTGCGTTGTATTACTAACGTACCGCAAATGGGGCCTTCCAGAAGACGAACCACGATGCTTATTTTTCAAAACCTGTCGCAGTGTGTATGTTTGACGTTTATGCACTGATGCTCCACATGCATTGTCACACCTCCATAGATTTTAATAGTGCATATAATTAGTCTCACCATGGAGCACTGGCGTTTTGTTCAGTGGTGCATTGTAAAGGATAGAGCATCGGGAACTAGGCGTCCAATGAGACACCCCACTATGAAAAGTCAGGAAATATATGTCCTTGTGCGGTTCTGCAAACAAAAATGGTGCATTTGGTTAAAATGGTTTCACCGCTATGTTGAATTTTATAAATCATTAAGTTAGTGGTGCGGTTAATTAAGTGAAATGTATCAATGCTAGTCTAACCCAATTATGCACTAGTTGTAGGGAATTCCAAAGGATGCACCACTTTATTTTTAAAATTTATCACGGTTCTCTTGCTCAAACGACACCAGTTCATACATGTATATGAGATGAACCAGTGGAAGTGATTACTATGAATTTAATAAAGGATGCACCTCTTTGGGGTGAGCTGAAGCATTCATGAACACAGAGTGGAATTGGAATTTGTTTTTGAAAAAAATGCCAAATTTCAATCTAAATTCAAATTTTGATTGGATGAAAATGCAAATAAGAAGGTGATAAAAAATTTACTTGGCCTCTTATGTCCCCATGAGGCATGGTTTCACCATTGAGAGGAAAATAAAATTCATGGTATTTTCTAAAATTTGGAAATGTGTGGAATCTACCAATGGAGCTATCAAAGTCATTGTAGAGCATCAAAAACATGGCATCTTTGGAAAGAGAGTGAGAATCGATGCTTTCTTGAGAGTTTAGAAGCACGATATGCACTATAATTGTTAGTACCTAAACATTATAGCCTAAACTCAACTCTTTTCCAAGTCTAATCCCCTTAGCATGCTCTATATTTATCAATGTTTTCCTTGTTATTATGAGAACAAAGTTTATTCGTTGTAGAAAATCAATGGTTTCAGTAGAGAAATCAATGGGTTTGTTGCGTGATTCGGTCAAAGTTTTTAACCTCTTCGCCAACTTTGTATCAAATTTGACAAAACCTCCAAGTTTTTCGTCAAACGTTTTCCAAGTTTTTCGTTCCTTTAATTATCAATACTTTGTATCAAATTTGCCAAAACCTCCAAGTTTTTCGTCAAACCTTTTCCAAGTTTCTCATTCCTTTTAATTATCAAGCTGATAAATATTGCAAATGTTCATGTGCATCAACGAGCCAAGGTCAAACCTATATTATTTTATGCCAAATTTTTCTTTGAGTTATTAAATAATCCATTCTTAAGAGGGTTTTTAGGTAAGGGTTAAAAGATTTGGTATCATTGTCTATAACCACCGTTTGACTTGTTTTTTCAAAAAGTAACTTCGACATTGATCATCAAGCCCAACCTACAAGTAAACCATTCAACCAATTATGCCACCAAATTTATACAAGTACAAGTGTCAAGGAAAGAATCAAATACCAAGGGAGGATCCCATGATGGAGCAACAAGAGGAGAGCCATATATAGTTCACTACACATCGAGTAGTTAATGAAAAGGTGTACTATAAAAACATATAAGTTTTTTTTTTCTCATGCATGTGGGATAGACCTACAAACAAAAAGAAAAATGCACCCAAAATCCATGTCAAGTGTCGATGCCAAGAGAAAAAAGAGAGCCCACGGGTCCACAATGTGTGCATAATACGTAGACCATTGGTGTAGATAGTGGTGGATACAAAATATTCAAAGTCTTATTGCCATTTTTTTTGTTTGTGGGCCAAATAATCATCTAATAGGACTAAGTCATTATTATGAAGCAAATAAATTCGCTTTGAGATACAATCAAACCTACAACCAAGTGTCGATGAGGAGCGCTAAGCATCTAAGAAATCAAATAAACCTAAAGGGATTTCACTCCTTTTCACATTGCCTCTAAAGGAAATCTAAAATTCTACACATCAGACACTGATCCAATTAATTTTGTTAAGATGAAAGTGTGATGATGCTCGATCATTTATGTAGTATATCCATCCAGATTTAAGTGTTGAACTCCCTGAGAAATCATATGGTACATATTGTTTCTTTTATATTCCAGAAAATCCAAAGAGCAGGGTTTAGTTTTGAACAATGAAAATCCCAACAATGCCATTTTTTCTGAAGTTGCTGGTGCAGTTTGCAGGCATTTTGGCTGCCATATTGGTGCTCACTTGGGTTCTGCATTTCTGTTGAGGAATGGCATTCATCTTTGATGAAAAAAACCTCATTGATGCTTATTGGATTCCTATTGCCACATAACAAATCCATATTAATATATAATACAATGCATGGACCTAAAAATTACAAAACAACTATGCATCTAGTACTGCAAGGTTTTTCTCTTGGCCTGGCTATGATAGGCATCTGGGGATTGACAAATTTTACATTCTGCATTCATGGCTTGGGTTAACTTGTGTTTTGCTATTTGGTATCTAGTAGATTGATAGCTTTGCCACATTTTAGTACACTAAGGCATATTAAGAGAGGGTTTCTAAAATTCAAATCTTTGAAATTTTGTTTCCTGGAGTTGAATGATGAAAGGATTAATATGGACTCTAGAACATGTTGAGAACATTCTTGAAAAAGTTGTAGAGTCTCTCTAAAAATACCGAAAGATTGGTGATCAATGCATTCTCCCGATCTTTCATAATTATACTCAAATTCATCCACTTCTCTAGATCTCACCCAAGAAAGAAAATATTTTGGTCTTATACATCAAGAAGAGTTTTACCAAGTGGTAGATTTTCCAAGAATAAAGGCATCAACGAATCTTGCTCACCTTGGTGTTGAGATTTTGTTTTAAAAAAGAATTATTTTAATATAATCTCAGTTTTTCTTTTTTTTTGGGCATAATATAAACTTGGAGATTATCTCCAGATTTCAAGGAAACAATTATGGATCAACAGGTCGAGCATCTTCAAGCAACTTTTCAACATTCAAATCATAACGATGGTAGAGCACCTGGCAAGACATTTTCAAATTCCATATATTCAGGAAAAAGCTATGATCATTTCTAGATTCCTTGCAACTAGATTGAAGATTTATTCTATTTAAATGATATAACTATGAGGGGGGATTGGGAGGCATAGGAGAGGGACTTTGGGGGTAGAGGTCTATGTGTTCTCCATTGTAAGCATGAGGGCCACTTTTCTTTTTTGTATTTCAACATCAAATATTTATGAGGACCTTTCTTATCAATTTGTGTTTTTCTATCATGTTTTCATATTATTTTTTCCTCCTATATGAATATAACTTATGCGCTACCGACTTCCTGTGCATTATGATTTAGTGTAATTACTCTATATTTGTAGAGTTTATTCAAATACATAGTATTCATTCTCAGAAAGAATTTATGTTTATTGCATATTCATTCTTATGGATTATGAAAGTTTGATCTGATTGTGATGTCTGTGTCTTCCATAGTTGTTTTCTTTATTCTTCTATCCATTCATGCTATTATCAACCTCTTGTTTGATAACTGCTTTAATTTCCTTTGATCCATGAAATATGTCAATAGACTCCATGCCCAATGGTCCCGATCACTGATATTGTATTTATTTCAGTCTCATGCTTAGTATCTTTATTAGCCCTATCCTTCCCATCCAAGAAACTCAAACCAAACAAACCATTGCAATAATTGAGGTGCCCTAGATCTTGTGCCATAACAATCTAGTGAAACATTTAGGGATAGAATCTTTTAGCATCGTTTTCGAGGATGAAATTGAAGATTTTCCATGTGAGAATGACAATGATCGGATTTGCTTTTTGATGGTGAACAAAATCCATACACATTCAGGTTGTAGATCATTCGCCCGGAGACTCCATGATTGAGTGATTCACATGCGACATCACTGACCCAAAATTTCAAAAGCAATGGAATCCATTTTGGCTCGGAGGTATGTGATTTTTTATTTTTCAAATGTACTTGGCTTTCTGAATCCTATGCCCGAAAGAGATGAATGGGAAAATTATATTCCAAAGTTTAAAGGAGAATATTGGGAAGTTCATGTTAAACACTTGTTAGATTTTCATGAATGTATGCGTCAACTGGGTATTGTTCATGAGGATGTCTTGATGAATATGTTCGGGTATTCCTTGGAAGGGAAGGCCCGAGATTGGTGTATATATTTACCTCGATCCAACATTTCTTCATTGAGGGAATTTCATGCTATATTTAATTCTTATTGTAAAGGCATGTATGTAGTTGATTTCCTTTATGATGAATGTTGTGAAGAATTTCAATTATTGCATCATTGCTCCAACCACAAAGTTCATGATGATATTCTTGATCAAATACATGGAGGGAAAGTTATTTTAAATGAATATCTAGTTGAGCATGTTGTTTCTTCTCTTGGGATTAATGAAAGTATTTTGTTGCCTTCTAATTCTCTTCGTTATCTTGATGTTTTGGATGTTGGTAAAGGGTTTTATTCTCAAAAAGTTAATCAACAGTTTCAAGAATTTTTTGTTGCCCCTAATTGTAATAAAGTATGTGATATTCATGGGTTGTTTCAAGAAGGTCAAGATGATCATGGTCTTATAAATGGAACATAAATGGCAAAGGAACAACTTTGTCTTCTAATTCAGCTGAAGATTGATCATGTTATTCAAGATCCAATAACCATTTGGATGGTTTCATCTCTTCAACGAGTCCTAAATATTGCAACATTCAACATGCAATTAATTTGCAATAGTAAGTACAAGCTTCCTATTGAATTTATGCTGCAAAAATTTCATTATTTCAGCATGCTCTTGTTGGAATTACTTCACACACACCTAGGATTTATTTTTCCTAAGGTTTTTATTTGTTTATTAGTCATAATTAGTCATTATCCAACCTCCTATATTTTAGGGGAGAATATTCCACCCGGAGAATATTCTCTTTCAGTTGACACTTCAGTTTGACTAGTTGAGTTGAGTTTAGATGTTGCATTGGGATCATCACCATACAACATTGGGATCATCACCATGCTAATTAGACATTTCCTTGGGATCATCACCAAAGTGGCACATTAGCCTTGATTCCATGAGTTAACTCCTCACTACTCACTGTTCAGTCAGTTAACTAAAGACTAGTTGACTAGTTAACTCAACTAGGTGGCAGTTCACTCCCGTAACTGTCTGAGAGACTAGAATAGGTGGAAATTCACTCCCGTAACTGCTGGTGTGTGTCCAGATCACTCTAGACCACCAGTATGGTGACTTGGTTCACCTCAAGTCAAACTCATTGATTTATTCAAAGTATATCATGTGTAAATTATTCATTATTCACAACGGTTAATGAGAATTCTTCCATTCTTTCTCTCCTTCTTCTTTCTCCAATTCTCTCTGCAAATGTGTGTATTATTGTTTAGATAGATCTATTATGTGCAGGTTCAACACATTTACATGGCATTAGAGCCGTTGGACTTCTAAGCAAAATCTACACCAAATTTGTTTGCAGGTACGAAAGATTGAAGACAACGGAAAGATGGAATTCCAAAAAGAATTCATTCTTACACCTTACAACTATTTTGCATGGAAGGAGAAAATAGCCATACATATCCGATCCAGAGGGTTGTACAGGTTAACCATGAATACAGATATAGAACCGACATCATCCATAAAAAAATCCAAGTACTTAAATTGCATGGATGAGGCACTCAAAACAATTTGCAGTCTTATTTCTCCCGATCTCCTTTTTCACATATCTTCCTGTAAGACTCCCAATGAAGCCTGGAAAATATTGGAAGGGATCTTTGGAAAATAGGATTATATGAGGGGACACATGCTAGAGGTGGAGCTGCTCACATTGGATCCAAAAAGGTTCGACAATATCCAAGATTTCTTTACAAAATTCAAGGTTTTACTGTCGCAACTCAAAGTTTGCGGGGTTGATAAATTGACGGAGGAGAAACAAATGGTTCTCACCATTATCGCCAAGCTTGGTCTTGAATTCTATGTATTCGTATCCACATTCCATACTATCAGATTTGCCTCTGGAGCCACCTGGAAGATGCCTTCTCTCGAGGACTTTATCGAATCCCTGACACAAGAGCAAACCAAGCTCATCAACATGGGCACAATCAAAGGCCCAAGGGCACATGCACTCATTGTGCATGATGGAAGCCACAAATATCAGAAATCTAAAGATAAATATGAGCAAAAATCTCATGCACATACGAAGAAGGAAGGGTACACAAAACCCTTCACCGATGCCTCCAGATCCAAAGGAGAAAAGGGAAGAAAAGGAGAGAAATACACATATTGTCACAAAGGATTCTATTCAGAATCCGCATGCATGGAAAAGAAAATATATCTAATGTCTCAAATACTTTAGCAAAACAACCTTGGATATCGCATCCCCTAGGGTGCAAAGAAGAATAAGCCAGAAGATCTAAATTCCAAGAAAGGTAATTCTAGCCATGCCTTGATTGCAATAAACTCCTCTCCCAATGCTTGGATCGTATATTCAGGAGCATCACATCACATGGTTGCCTCAGAAGTAGTATATTATTCTTTGGATGCATGCAAAGGTACTCCCATTCTGATGGGGGGCAACTCTTCTGTCGAAGTCACCGACAAAGGAAGGATTGAACTCACCAATGGAAGCTTCGAGAATGTGCTGCATGTTCCCAATCTTTCTATCAACCTTCTCTCCGTGTATCAGATGAAGAATTTAGGCACCAAAAAGAGAGTCGTATTCACACCAAATGTCGTGGACATATATGACATGAAAACCAACTCCAGGGTTTCTACCGGTGAGGTAAATCATCAGTCTCGATTGTACACATTTTCTGAATTCATTGAACTTGATTCTGCTTTACTGCTTACTAATGCTGATGAAAGTAGTAGGATATGGCATGAAAGGTTTGGACATTTGAATTTCAGATACATGCAACAACTTAGAAAGAACAAATTATTTGATGGTCTACCAGACATCCATTTCTCCAAGGGAGTATGTGAGGGATGTGTTCTCAAAAAACACCCTCAAGAGAAATTCGACAAGGGAAAGTCTCAGCGAGCTTCCACACCTTTAGATCTGATCCATAGTGACCTCATGGGTCCTTTTCCACATCCATCGATCAACAAAGTGAGATTTGTTCTCATTTTTTTTGATGATTTCTCACGTTTTACATGGATCTACTTTCTCAGGAAAAAATCCGAGGTCTTTCAACACCTCAAAGATTTCAAAGCTTTGGTTGAGACATAGTCTGAAAAGAAGATCAAAGTCCTCTAAACTAATAACGGGGGAGAGTATGTGAATCATGAGATCCATAATATTTTCCATGAGGAAGGGATTCAGTTTCAACATATAGTTCCCTACACTCCACAACAAAACAGAGTTGCTAAGCGAAAAAACTGATCTCTAAAGGAGATGGCATCTTGCATGTTGCATGCAAAGTCACTACCACAGAGACTATGGGCCGAAGCACTTAACTGTGCAACATACATCCAAAATAGATCTCCCCATAGATCTGTCAAGGATAAGACCCCCTACGAGGCTTGGAGCAGCCTCCAATTGGAAGTGACCCACTTTCATATTTTTGGTTCACGTGCATGGGCCAGGATTCCCTCTGAAAAGAGAAAAGGCACTTGATCCACAGAGCACTGAGTGCATTTTTGTTGGATACCCTTACAGTGTGAAGGGATATCGGCTTATTGATCTTTCCTTGGATCGGATCATCATTGAGCGTAGTGTCCAATTCGAGGAAAGTGTCTTGCATGTACCTCAACAGCTGCATGCAGACACCTTCACTCTTGCACCTGTCTGAGATGATTAGCATGCACATGCTGACTCTTCTTCATATGATAATTCTGATTCAGAGGAATTAGAGGATTTAGATTCATATTCAGAGTCTATACAGTCAGATGCAGAGTCAGATCATCCAGATGCAGTTGCAGAGCCAGAGCAGAGGCCTAAGTGGGCACAGACTACTCTTCAGGATGCAGGGGATCTCGTAGGTGATCCAGCCGATACTAGGAGGACTCGATCTGATTTCGAGGAGCCTCCTGTTTCACTCACTACCACTAAACCATTGCCTTCTAGGCATATTTTCTTGGTTCATTCTTCAGATCCACAGTCTTATGGCAAGGCTGTTGTAAATCCCTTTTGGGAATCCGCCATGCAGGAGGAGTACAACTCCCTCCTCAAGAACCAGACTTGGGATATGGTTCCCCTTCCTTCTGGGAGGAAACTTATCATATGTAGATGGGTCTACATGACTAAGAGAGAAACAGATGGACAAATCAATAGATACAAAGCCAGGCTTGTCACCAAAGGCTTTTAGCAGGGTCATGGTATTGACTATGATAAGACCTTCGCTCCAATAGCGAAGATGGATTCCATTCGATTGGCCCTTGACATTGTGGCAACCAAGGGATGGGAAGTCCATAAGATGTATGTGAAGAATGCATTTCTTCACATTGATCTCTCTGAGGAGATCTACATGGAGCAACCCCATGGATTTATGTAGGACTCATCTTTGGTCTGTCGACTGAAGAAGTCACTTTATGGCCTCAAGCAGGCTCCAAGGGCCTGGTATTGCAAGATGGACTCCTACTTGTTGTCACAAAGCTTTGTATGTTGTAAATCAAACTTGAATGTATACATGCTCAGGGCGACTGATTCAATTCTACTTTTAGTTCTATACATCGATGATTTGTTGATCACCGGTTGCTCAACTTCAGTGATTGCTGCAGTCAAGAGGATTTTTCATGACAGGTTTTTGATGATGGACATGGGTCCACTACACTTCTTCCTTGGACTTGAGATCAGTTAGGATGCATCAGGAATCAAACTGTCTCAAGCCAAGTATGCACGAGATCTCCTTGAGAGATTTCACTTGACAGACTGCAAGTCTGCTCCGACTCCTTTCCTATCAGTAGTCAAACTTGAGGATGGCAGGGAGACTCCACTGGTTGACAGCACATTGTACAGACAGATAGTGGGGATCTTGTTGTATCTCACACACTCCAGACCAGACCTCTCATATGCAGTTGGCACAATTTCCAAGTTCATGCAGGAGCCGCATGAGCTACATTGGAAAGTTGCAAAGCGTATCCTTCGATACGTACACGGCACCATCACCTTTGGGATTCATTATGTAGCAGACTCTACATTAGATCTCATTGGGTTTACTAATTTCGACTGGGTTGGCGATAACATTGATCGCAAGTCCACATTTGGTTACTCACTCAGTATTCGTTCCAGGCCTATCTGTTGGTCAAGAAAGAAGCAAGCTTCCATTGCTTTATATTCAGCTGAGGCAGAGTATAGAGGGGTAGTTAACATAACCATTTAGGCTATGTTGCTACAACATTTTCTCATTGAGTTGGGCATTCAGTTTCATCAACCGATCATCATCTGGTGTGACAACCAGAGCACTCTGAAGTTCTGTAGAGATCCAGTTCAGAGGCAACAGACGAAGCACATCAAGATCCACATGCACTACATCCAGGACTTAGTACACGAGGGGATCATCGACTTGCAATTCTTTCATTCAACAGAACAGATGACAAACATTTTCACCAAGACCTTCACTGAGAAAAAAATCCATTCTTTGCGAGGTTGTCTTAGAGTGAAGGACACAATTGCCTAGCAACTGTAGTTCTTCTTTTTACATACATTGTACCTTCAGGGGGGGTTTTTCCCATGAGGTTTTCCCTCTTTCCTCACTTTATTTTCAGTGTATCTTTTGTACTTGGGTACCTAACATGGCCTCGTTGCCGGGACCCAATCTTTATTTTCACCATAGTGATGTTCAGGGGGAGTGTTGGAGTTACTTCACACACACCTATTATTTCTTTTTCCTAAGGTTTTTATTTGTTTATAAGTCATAATTAGTCATTATCTAGTCTCCTATATTTTAGGGGAGAATATTCCACTTGGAGAATATTCTCTTTCAGTTGACACTTCAGTTTGACTAGTTGAGTTGAGTTTATATGTTGCATTGGGATCATCACCATGAAACATTGGGATCATCACCATGCTAATTCGACCTTGCCTTGCGATCATCACCAAAGTGGCACATTAGCCTTGATTCCCTGAGTTAACTCCTCACTACTCACTGTTCAGTCAGTTAACTAAAGACTAGTTGACTAGTTAACTCAACTAGGTGGCAGTTCACTCCCGTAACTGCTAGAGAGACTAGAATAGGTGGCAGTTCACTCCCGTAACTACTGGTATGATTCTAGATCACTCTAGACCACCACTATGGTGACTTGGTTCACCTCAAGTTGAACTCATTGAGTTATACATAGTATATCATGTGTAAATTATTCATTATTCACAACGGTTAATGAGAATTCTTCCATTCTTTCTCTCCTTATTCTTCTTTCTCCAATTCTCTCTACAAATGTGTGTATTATTATTCAGCTAGATCTATTCTGTGCAGGTTCAACACATTTACAACTCTTTTTTTTTTTTTTTTGTAAGTAAGAGTTGTATAAAAATCCTTCAAAAAACCAGAGTTACAAAAGTCATCCAGAGGTTCAAACTGTAATAACTGAACTGCCCTAAGGGGAAACTAGTTCAGCCAGTCGGTAATAGTAGAGGCAAATGTTATAATCTACCAGACTTAGAAATGATAAAAATTAAACAATAAACAAAATATCAAGCATGGTCCCGACCACCAAGAGGCAAAAGAAAGTCAAACATTTGGCTAAAATGACATGAGGACACCTATGTCGGTCATGTGGTTAGCCTGAAGCATGGTCACACGAACTGGGAGGTGGCAAAGGTTGTCAGTTCCACAACTTCCTCTTTGACAATTTCCCCCCCCACTTCATGTGCTCGTGCATGGCAATGCCCGTGTCATCCCTCTCCTTTCTGGCTTCGACAAATGTATCACTCTCTTCCATGGCCTCATGCATGGCCGTTTTTGCATCGATTTCGTCGCCAAGCACTTCCTATTCGACATGTGTACCTCCCTTGTCCATGGCCACGTGCATTGCCAGGCTCGAATCATCTTCGTCTCCAACCCCTGTAGCATCTTCTCCTCCATCCACTGAGTCGCCTTTGTTTCCTTCCGCTGTGACTCCTGGTGAAGAGTGGTACACCCCCCGCAGAGTGGAGAGCATTTGCAAGAGTGCTGAGGCCTTTCCATCCATGATTTCCAGTTGAAACTGGAGGTCATCCAGACCTTGTAGAAACTCAAAGACCATACCTTGTAGGATAATGATGCTATCCTGCAATTGTGAGTCTGATACTGAGTCAAAAAAGGAGTGAGGCCCTGGTTGTGGCCCTGAGAGATTTGGTGTCGCTTCCAAGTGAGGCTGACCGAAAGAGTTCTCTTGCTGGCTAGGTGCGCTCGTCGATGAATTTGGTGGGACTGCAGGAGGCTGTACTGAGGATAAGGCCAGGTCGAAAGAGGGTCTTGGGTGGAAACCTAGTGAATTGTCAGAGAGGGCAAGCCATTAGCGCCGAGTAATGGAGGGCGAGGAGAGGATCGGGAGGTCACTAGGACCTTGTCGTGATTGTGATGGAGAGGAGTGCGAGGAAGATGAAGTAGGTGATGAGTTAGGGGATGATGCAGGAAATGGTCTGAGAGCCACTTGCGGTCAGCTTGGCTGCCAGGCCGAGCCACACCTTCATTTTCCTCTTTGCCTTGGCATTTCGTTGACGCTGAGGGGGAAAGCAGGCGCATGGAGTAGGCACAGGTAATGGAGGTGTAGCTGGGAGCAAAACAGGTTGCAGTGGAGCTCAACGAATGGAGGGAACCTCTGCAAATGCAACTGGCAGGATGCATGGCAGCGTGAAAGGACTTCTGTACACTCTTATTTAGCTGCAAACAAGATTATCATTTTGTCAATCAAATGTGTACTTGGAAACACTGGAATTTTACCTATACATGATTAAGTTGGTTTCCATTGGTTAGGAGTAGGAGGTGTGGAGAATAAGCTCGTTATACAAGCATTCCAGTTTCAAATGTTTTTGGTGTGTTGTAGATTAGATCAGAAATAAATGACTCCATAGCCCAATGGAGACACTAGTATCAAGCCATTTCATTTTGCAGTTTGGTTTTTAGCTACAGTTTATTTTCATCTTCCAGATTGTTTGTTTCAGTTGAGTATAGTAGAACAAGTTGCAGGGTTATAGGTTGATGAAATGGAAGAAGGAATTGTTCTGCGTGTTCTTAAAACCTCACAGGGAAGTGTTATCCCCAAGTGGAGCCAATGTTAGTAACTAAACATTATAGCCTAAACTCAACTCTTTTCCAAGTCTAATCCCCTCAACATGCTCTATATTTATCAATGATTTCCTTATTATTACGAGAACAAAGTTTATTCACTACAAACAAGCAATGATTTCGGTAGCGAAATCAATGGGTTTGCTACATGATCTAGTCAAAGTTTTTAATCTCTTCACTAACTTTGTATCAAATTTTCCAAAACCTCCAAGTTTTTTCGTCAAACCTTGTCCAAATTTACCGTTCCTTTTAATTATCAATATGGTAAATATTGCAAATGTTGATGTCCATAAATGAGCCAAGGTCAAACCTATATTCTTTTGTTATGCCAAGTTTGTCTTTAGTTGATTAAATAATCCATTCTTAAGAGGGTTTTTGGGTAAGG
>ML807663.1:29959-62427 GCA_009831015.1 Picea engelmannii
TTTTGTTATGCCAAGTTTGTCTTTAGTTGATTAAATAATCCATTCTTAAGAGGCTTTTTGAGTAAGGGCTAAAATATTTGGTATCATTGTCTATAACCACCATTTGGCTTGGTAAATTTCTCGTTCCTTTTAATTATCAATATGGTAAATATTGCAAATGTTGATGTCCATAAATGAGCCAGGGTCAAACCTATATTCTTTTGTTATGCCACGTTTGTCTTCAGTTGATTAAATAATCTATTCTTAAGAGGTTTTTTGGCTAAGGGCTAAAATATTTAGTATCATTGTCTATAACCACCGTTTGGCTTGGTAAATTTCCCGTTCCTTTTATAAATATTGCAAATGTTGATGTCCATAAATGAGCCAAGGTCAAACCTATATTCTTTTGTTATGCCGAGTTTGTCTTCAGTTGATTAAATAATCCATTCTTAAGAGGGTTTTTGGGTAAGGGTTAAAATATTTGGTATCCTTGTCTATAACGACTGTTTGGCTTGGTTTTGCAAAAAGTAACTTCGACGTTGATCATCAAGCCCAACCTCCAAGTAAACCGTTCAACCAATTATGTCACCGAATTTACACAAGTACAAGTGTCAAGGAAAGAATCAAATACCAAGGGAGAATCCCACGATGGAGCGGGAAGAGGAGAGCCATGTATAATGCACTACACGTCGAGTAGTTAATGAAAAGGTGTTCTATAAAAACATATAAGTTTTTTTTTTTTTTTTTTATCATGCATGTGGGATAGGCCTACAAACACACAAAAAAAATGCACCCAACATCCATGCCAAGTGTCCATACCAAGAGAAAAAAGAGAACCCATGAGTCCACAACGCTGTCGACCATTGGTGTAGACAGTGGTGGATACAAAATCTTCAAAGTCTTATTACCATTGTTTTTGTTTGTGGGTCAAATAATCATCTAAGAGGGATGAGTGATTAATATGAAAAAAAATACATTGGATTCCTATTTCCAAGTAGCGAAGCCATATTAATATATAATACAGTGCCTGGAACTAAAAATTTCAAAAAAGATATGCATCTAGTACTGCAAGGTTTTTCTCTTGGCCTGACTATGATAGGCATCTGGGGATTGAAAAATTTTATAGTCTACATTCATGGCTTGGGTTAACTTGTGTTTTTCTATTTGGTATCCAATAGATTGATAGCTTTTCCACATTTTAATACACTAGGGCATATTAAGAGAGGGTTTCTAAAATTCAAATATTTGAAATTTTGCTTCCTGGAGTTGGATGTTGAAAGGCTTAATATGGAATTTGTAGAACATGTTGAGAACATTCTTGAAAAATTTGTAGTGTCTCTCTGAAAATACTGAAAAATTGGTGATCGATGCATTTTGCCAATCTTTCATAATTATACTCAAATTCATTCACTTCTCTAGATCTCACCCAAGAAAGAAAATATTTTGGTCTTATACATCAAGAAGAGTTTTACCAAGTGGTAGATTTTCCAAGAATGAAGGCATCAAAGAATCTTGCTAACCTTGGTGTCGAGATTTTGTTTTAAAAAATAATTATTTTAATGCAATCTCAGTTTTTCTTTTTTTTGGGCAAAATATAAACTTGGAGATTATCTCCAGATTTCAAGGCAACAATTATGTATCAGCAGGTCGAGCATATTTAGGCAAATTTTCAGCATTCAAATCATATCAATGGTAGAGAACCTGGCAAGACATTTTCAAATTCTAGATATTCAGGAAAAAGCTATGATCATTTCTAGATTCCTTGCAAATAGATTGAAGATTTATTCTATTTAAATGATATAACTATGAGGGGGGATTGGGAGGCTTGGGAGAGGAACTTTGGGGGCAAAGGTCTGTGTGTTCTCCATTGTAAGCATGAGGGCCACTTTTCTTTTTTGTATTTCAACATTAGAGATTTATGAGGACCTTTCTTATCAGTCTGTATTTTTCTATCATGTTTTCATATTATTTTTTTCCTCCTATATGAATATAAATTATGCGTTATAGACTTCCTGTGCATTATGCTTTAGTGTACTTACTTTGTATTTGTAGATTTTATTTAGATATCTATTATTCATTCTCAGAATTTTTTTATGTTTATTGCATATTCAATCTTATGGATTATGCAAGTCTGATCTAATTGTGATGTCCATGTCTTCCATATATGTTTTCTTTATTCTTCTATCCATTCATGCTATTATCAACCTCTTGTCTGATAACTGGTTTAATTTCCTTTGATCCATGAAATATGTCAAGAGACTCCATGCCCAATGGTCTCAATCACTGATATTGTATTTATGTCAGTCTCATGCTTAGTATCTTTCTTAGTCATGTCCTTCCCATCCATAGAACTCAAACCAAACAAACCATTGCAATAATCGAGGTGTCCTAGCTCTTGTGCCACAATAGTCTGGTGAACAATTTAGGGATAACATCTTTTGGCATCGTTGTTGGGGATGAAATTGAAGATTTTCCCTGGGAGAACGAAAATGACCAGATTTGGTTTTTGATGGTGAACAAAATCCAGACACATTTAGGCTACAGATCATTCACATGGAGACTCCATGATTGAATAATTCACATGCGACTCCATTGATCCAAAATTTCAAAAGAAATGGAATCCTTTTTGGCTCGGAGGTATGCGATTTTTTATTTTTCAAATGTACTTGGCTTTCTGAATCCTATGCCCGAAAGAGATGAATGGGAAAATTATATTCCAAAGTTTAAAGGAGAAGATTGGGAAGTTCCTATCGAACACTTGTTAGATTTTCATGAATGTATGCGTCAACTTGGTATTGTTCATGAGGATGTCTTGATGAAGATTTTCATGTATTCCTTGGAAGGGAAGGCCCTAGATTGGTGTATATATTTACCTCGATCCAACATTTCTTCATTGAGGGAATTTCATGCTATATTTAATTCTTATTKTAAAGGCATGTATGCAATTGATTTCCTTTATGATGAATGTTGTGAAGAATTTTAGTTATTGCATCATTGCTCCAACCACAAAGATCAGGATGATATTTTTGATCAGATACATGGAAGGAAAGTTATTTTAAATGAATATCTAGTTGAGCATGTTGTTTATGCTCTTGGAATTAATGAAAGTATTTTTTTGCCTTCTAATTCTCATGGTTATCTTGATGTTTTGGATGTTGCTAAACGGTTTTCTGCTCAAGAAGTTAATCAACAGTTTCAAGAATTTTTTGTTTCCCCTCATTGTAATAGAGTATGTGATATTCATGGGTTGTTTCAAGAAGGTCAAGAGGATCATGGTATTATAAATGGAACATAAATTACATAGGAACAACTTCATCTTCTAATTCAACTGAAGATTGATCATGTTATTCAAGATGCAATAACCATTTGGATGGATTCATCTCTTGAAAGAGTCCTAAATATTGCAACATTCATCATGCAATTAAATTGCAGCAGTAAGTACAAGCTGCCTATTGAATTTATGTTGCAAAAAATTCATTATTTCTGCACGCTCTTATTTAGATGCAAACAAGATGATCATTTTGACAATCAAATGTGTACTTGGAAACACTGGAATCTTTCCTATACATGATTAAGTTGGTTTCCATTGGTTAGGAGTAGGAGGTGTGGAGAATAAGATCGTTATCCAAGAATTTCAGTTTCAACTCTTTTTTGGTGTGTTGTAGATTTGATCAGTAATAAATGACTCCATAGCCCAATGGAGACACTAGTATCAAGCCATTTAACTTTGCAGTTTGGTTTTCAACTGCAATTTATTTTCATCTTGCAGATTGTTTGTTTCAGTTGAGAAGAGCAGAACACGTTGCAGGGTTACAGGTTGATGAAATGGAAGAAGGAATTGTTCTGCGTGTTCTTAGAACCTCACAGGGAAGTGTTATCCCTAGGTGGAGCCAATGCTAGTACCTAAACTAAACCCTTTTCCAAGTCTAATCCCCTCAACATGCTCTATATTTATCAATGATTTCCTTATTATTATGAGAACATAGTTTATTCACTACAAAAAAGAAATGGCTTCGATAGCGAAATCAATGGGTTTGCTGCATGACCCGGTCAAAATTTTTAACCTCTTCGCTAACTTTGTATCAAATTTTCCAAAACCTCCAAGTTTTTCGTCAAACCTTGTCCCCGTTCCTTTTAATTATGAATATGGTAAATATTGCAAATGTTGATGTCCATCAATGAGCCAAGGTCAAACCTATATTCTTTTGTTATGCCAAGTTTTTCTTCGGTTTATTAAACAATCCATTCTTAAGATGGTTTTTGGGTAAGGGTTAAAAGATTTGATATCGTTGTCTATAACCACCGTTTGGCACGATTTTGTAAAAAGTAACTTCGACGTTGATCATCATCGAATTTACACAAGTACAAGTGTCAAGGCAAGCATCGAATACCAAGGGAGGAGCACATGATGGAGCGTCAATATGAGAGCCATGTATAATGCACTACGTGTCGAGTAGTTAATGAAATGGTGTAATATAAAAACATATAAGGTTTTCATTTTCTCATGCATGTGCAATAGAGAAACAAACGCAAAAAAAAATGCGCCCAACATCCATGCCAAGTGTCTATACCAAGAGTAAAAATAGAGCCCATGGGTCCACATCGTGTGCATAATGTGTCGACCATTGGTGTAGGTAGTGGTGGATACAGAATATTCAAAGTCTTATTGCCATTTTTTTTGTTTGTGGGCCAAATAATCATCAACAATGATCACAAATTACTTATTCCCCAAGGTGATCTTCCTTTTTCTCTGATTATTGTATATGTTTGGCTCATGTTGCCATCAATAACAACACACAATCAATAATGCCAACACAGAGGATATGCCCTCATGTCTCACATTAGCACAGGGTGAACTCCCACCTCAACCAAAAGTGCACAGAGTCGGTCGCCCAACTTCAACCTGAATCTAGTAACTGGCCTACGTCGCATGCCGGGTATTTTCACCCGAGGACCCTGAACCGTTGCGGCCTCAGGAATATCCTCATCCACATATGGTGGGGGAGGAGGCAAATCCCCAAAGAATGTGCCAATATCTACAAAATATACAGTACACAACAATAATTAGATAGTTTCATTAAAAAATTTAATAAAACAAGTTAAAGAACGAGTTAGAATTAATTTTATTATAATTAAGTAAGACAATAAAATGAAACTAGATTAATTTAAACAAAACACTAATATTACCTCTAGAATTTGGTGGCTCATCTAATGTAAAGAGGATGTTTGTACATCCTCACCAATCCAACCTTGCATAAGGACATACCATCACAAACATGTGATCGGTCTCACTGGGTAGTAGCCCCAGTGCGTTAGTGTAAATCTTGGTCGGAAACTTCAGTTGGCCCCTCTTGGGCATCATCTCGCCCCACATGTGCATTCACACTTGAGTCATCATTCTACAAGGATGATGAAAAAAAATAGGCCTTCTCTCCAGAAACCTCTAAAAAAATAAACAAAACAACTCTGAAGCAAAAGGGAAGTTCGCCCTCCCATGTATCATAACATGACATCTATCTAGAGATATACAAAACTGCCGCAAAAAAATGGCAGACCATCTAATACATCGTGGCCTCTGTACGAAATAATCAACATAATACAAAAGAGCACAACTAATGTGCTTCCCGTCATTGGTAAAGTGTGAAATGGTCATCACTAACAGTGAGAGGAACCTAACCTCCTCTCCAGCGAAAGAATCGATCCGTAGTTGTCCACCAGACACTTGAAAATCAGTTGGAGAAAGTACATCAACCCCAATATATCTCTAAGAGTACATGAGCTAACTCTCTGCTATAACATCGTCTGAGACATCAAGGATATGGGGAAAATCCTCCCTTATCCTCAATAGCCTAGTGATAAAATATATATCCTCCTTAGTGGGTTGGTACCACTAATCAATATCAACATGGAAAGCCTGTCGATGGACATCTCACCGACGGATCAGCTACACCAAGAACCCAGAGTGCTCCATCAGGGATGTATCCTCCTCATAGTACTTAAGGAGTCCTACATTTATCAAGAGGACTTGGGTCGCTGCAGTAATAGGGAGAGGGTACAAATCCCCCTCCCTCTCCCTCACCTCCCAATCTCATACAACATTGTACAGGTCAACCCTCTGCTCCTGTTGCTGTTGTTTCTCTGTCTGTTGGTGTCTCTGCATGATTAACATATAAAATACATCAACCTCATACATAAAACATAAACAAAAATTAGTAAATGAGAAATTTATTTATAAATATGGAAAAATAACTTTATTCAAAAAATAAGTAAATTTCATCACAGGTGCACCCAAAAATAGTCAAGCACCGCATGTGGTGTGTATATTACTTGTGAGCACTATTTATTGTGCACACATGTAACATAACACACCATATAAAATTTGTTATATCATTTTATGTGGTGCATTGTATAACCTTACCACACCGATTTGTTAAGGTTAACTGACGCACCACCTAAAATAATAAAAACTTAAAATCTTAAAGCATTGTAAGACCATTTTTAAAAAAAATGTTACTGCGGTGCGTAGCCTTTCCCGACATGCACCGATGCGTTACATGAAAGGCAACACACCACGCCAATAATTTTTTAAAAATTGATAATTACGGTACTTTGGCATTTAGGCTCTAATTTTTTACGGCGGTGCGTTGGGTAATCATTAATGAACCAGTGTGTAAGTTTACCAATGCACCACATAAAATAATATATCTGATTTATGTAGTGCGTTGTTTAATTTAACGTCCATGTGCGTTAACGTTATTTCAACGCAATGCGAAAAATCATCTATATTATTTTAGGCAATGCGTCAGTAAAATTACGCACCAGTGCATTAAAGTTTACCCAACTCATCGGTGCGTTAGAGTTTATGAACGCACTGTCGAAATAAAATAGGCATGGTGTTTCGGTACACCCTATAAATTTTCAAGGTGCACTGTCTGCAGTGTGAGATGAACGACTTGAACGCACCACGCAAAAAAAAAAAAAATGGAAATTTAACTAAAATTTGAATTTTAATCCGCTAAAAGTTTAAGTTATAAATAAATAAAGACATTACTTGGAAATTTCCTCGTCAGGGAGGCATGGTTTCCACATGGTTCAAAAACCAAATTTGCCCACCGTTTGGTGAAATTTGAAAGCCATGCATTGAGCAATGAATGAAAGGAAGACAAACAAGGGAAGCACTGATGACATGGCGCTTCAAAGAGGAAAATTTTTCATTGATGCTTGAGAGCTCTACAACACTGAAAAGGGTAAAAATGAATTTTACGGCCTGCAATTTTTTATTTATTTAACTCTGTTACAGCGTGCTCGATTATTAGACTCACTTGTGCATCAGTATTTAAGTAGCGCACTGGATTATATTTTTTTTAAAAATAACCCTACCACGGTGTGCCATTTTGTAGAGCAATGGTATTCACTAGTGCGTTAATATTTAAGTAGTGAACCATAGTATATATTTTTTAAATAACTCTACCAAGATGCACCATTTTTTAGAGAATCTGTGCATCCATAGTATAAAACGCACTAGTGTGTTATGTATTTATAAAAGCACCATAAAAAAACATCCGCTGAAACCTCCACCCACTTGCCTCCATTATAAACGAAGTTTTGGGCTATTTTTATAGGGGCTTCCACAAAAACCTTTGCTAGAGGGTATTTTCCTTGTAGTGAGTGTTATCGGGCTAATTGTTAAGTGCATACACAAATCAATCCCCCTAGATTCACTACGAAACTAGAACAAAGCAAGACAATACACTATTCTTTCCTTAGCTTTCAGTTATCAAATGAGAAATGGATCTAGAACATACCTTTTAAATATTGAAGATCCGACTTCGCCAATGCAATCCAAGCTTTGTAACGAGGTTTATCAGACATATCTGCAAATAAGCACAAGCCAATGAAGACAAGAATAACATAGTCTATTTGATATGAAACTATGTACGTGATCAAGGAATCATACAATATGGACAATTAACATTCATATAGGAAAGAAAAGTATATATGTATTAAAGAATGTGGAAGAAAGATACAACCAGATGCCTTGATGTTGTCAGGTTCCTTCCAACAGTTCCTTGCTTCCCACACACTTCTAACCCATAGATTCTAAGACTGTAGATCTGATAGCTACTCACAATCTATCTTGACAAAGCAAAGCTCAAAGCCAATATACAAGCTCCAAAAACTCCAAGCTATAAAACTCAATAACAAGCCAATCTAACTTTCTCCATGAGAGCTCCTCTCCTTTTATAAGATGAAGAGGATAAGGTGAGGAGGTTAGGAAGATCCCACTAAATCATGAAAGAAAGTAATATCCAAACTGTTTGGAGGCCACCTCACCATAGAAGCTTCTCCTTCTAGAAGCATCGAGAAGACACTCGTTTTTCCCACGTACAAGAATTTCCACACCCTAGCTATAGTGTAGCCTGAGGAAACTCCGCAACCTAGCTTTAGTATAGCCTGCAGAAATCAGGCATTTCCACACCTTGTGTATAGAGAAGCCTGCGTAAATCCTCTTTAATAGGGTTTTTACAAAGGAAAATACCACTTCTTCTCTCAGTAAAGTTCTTCTCCCTTCTTTCTTCAGGAATTCATGCCATTGACCCCTCTGAAGGCAACAGATAGGTTTACATCATTAACGATCATAGGGATGATGAAAATAATGTGTAACAGAGAGCCCCCCAAATTATGAAGCTAGAATAGAGTGATAACTGAAATACTTTGTCGAGTGTGTATAGGGAACAGGGAATAATCGGTCGGAAACCTGCCAACAAACAAGGAAATACAGTACAATAATATATCATCACTGAGGTAGGAATTCCCATACTCAGAATACAAATGACTCAAAGCATAAATGCTGACATGCAAAGATCCATGTCAAGTAAGACAGGTCATGGCCACCCAATATACACTTTGGATCCATGCCTATATGGATCAAATCTGAACATAGCCACCAAAAATACACTGTGGATCTACGTGTTAAAGACTCAAATTTGAACATAGCCACGAGACATACAATGTGGATCTATGCAAAAATACAATATGAATATACTCCAATGCAACCTAAATCTGTCATAAAGGATCTAGGGTCTTCATCTCCACCACTCTATAATACGAATCTAACCATGTGAATACATGTGCTGAAGTCGAACATGGTAGAAACCACTTGATTACCGGTCATTAATGGATACCGTTAACAAGTGCGAGGGAAATCACCATTAATGTCAATGACTCCTAAGGTACTCTAGTACAATCCAACGAATGTGAATTAATGAGCTGAAGTCAAACACTCGACGAAATCTCTCGATCATGGGTAAATAATGAAAACCCACTGTTGAAAGCGAGGAAACCTGCCATTGAGGCATGCAAGTTCCAAGGTACCAATTAGTTCCTAAGTCTAATTCCTGGATAATGAGTTGAATTCGACAGGAAAATACTCATCACAGGAAGGCCTTAATGTATCCTCCATCAATGCCACGAAATAGGTAAAAATATTTGAGGTATATCAGAGTAACAAGCGATTTAGGACCGACTCAGAGATGGACGACGCAATTGAAGGCTTAAGGAATACATAAATGGCCAACACAATAGAAGGATTTTCAGGTTGTAGTTCTCTTTGAACATATTGACGACAAGACAAATGTCTGGGAAAAACTAACTCAACAAGAGGGATCACAGAACAATTTGTAATCTTATAAGAGTATGATCAAGAGACAAGAGAATTTTCCAACCTAGACACAAAGCGAGTGAAAGAGTGTCATGTTCAAAGGCGACTCTTTCATAGAATACAAGTTTAGATACATTTCTTTCCCAATTCCCCCCCCACCATTTCTGGCTAGTACCTCTTTATTTTTACACAAGCTTGAGGAGGATAACATATGCTTGAATTGTAAGCTCATCCTTCAGATGAGTCCCTCAGAGTATATTTAACGAACCCTAAGAAGGAGTGGTTCGGTTCCATATAGGTCTTTCGATGTTTGTTTAACGAGTCCAAAGAGAGAAAACTCAGGGGTTTTTCATATTTAGAGAGTCTGAAAAACACTTAAAGAGGACTCTCTCAGTTCCTTTTTCGTAAATGAGTTTAATGAGACCGAAAAAGTGATAAAATATCGCTCATTAAATGTTTTCTTCAAATAATTTTACGAGCATGAAAAGAACAAGGTCGCTCGACAATATTTTCATTTTTACGGAGTGTGAAAAGAGCTTAAAGGATACTCCATAGGTTTCGCTTTTCGTGTTACCATGACAAGTATGAAAAAATGACAAAAGTATACTCGGTTGCATTCTCATTGATTTGCGAGTATGAGAATGAACAAAGACTGAGCTCGAGGATTGTTTTCATTTTTACACAAGCTTAAAACAAAGCAAAACTATGCTTGGGATAGATTTTATTTTTTACACAAGCTTAAAACTAGCCAAAACTATGCTTGAATCTGGTTTCATTTTTACACAAGCTTGAACCAGAGGAAACTATGCTTAGGTGGTTTTATTTTTATACAAGCTTGAACCAGATAAAACTATGTTTGAGACTTCCCAACGCATAACATAGGGATGGTTGTACTTAGCCCCCAACTTAAGAAGTTATCGACTCAATTTCAGCATGAATTCCAGAGGCTGAAAGCATTTCCCCCCAAGATTCAGTTCATCCAACGACACATGAGGATGAAAAGAAGCTTCAAATACTATACATAACGAAGTACTTGAATCAATCGAAGAGGGGGAAAACTATTTCATTTTTTAACGAGCTTGACACAGGAACAATAACTATGCTCGAGAATCTAGGTTCAATCCGTAGACCTCTGTTTCATTTTTTAATGAGCTTGACACAGAAACAAGAACTGTGCTCTTAAACTTTGTTTCATTTTTTAATGAGGTTGCCACATAGATGAAAAAACTATCCTCATAATATCTGTTTCATTTTTTAATGAGGTTTCCACAGAGATGGAAAACTATGCTCACAACTGGTTTCATTATTTAACGGGCTTGAAATAAAAAAAATCATGCTGAAAGTTGGTTTCATTTTTTAATGAGCTTGAAATCAAAAAACCATGCTCAAAGCTAGTTTTATTTTTTAATGAGCTTGAAATCAGAAAACTATGCTCAAAGCTGGTTTCATTTTTTAATGATCTTGAAATCAGAAAACCATGCTCAAAACTCTCTTCTTGATCATGGCTTCCAATAGTACAGTGCTCTGGAAGGACACCATGTCAAGGGACAAAACTCGGTCATGGATTCCAAGATATCTTCACTCGACGAAAGAAACACACTCTGGAAGGAACACATGTTGACGGTCGCAATAGGGGTAAGGATACCAGGCTCCAATAGCCCTATCGAAGAGATTACCATGTCAACTACTAGATCCAAGTCATAAGGGAGTGAGCTTACCGTAAGAGGCTCATCTGCATCGACAGGTGAAGGCATGGGGGACAATGCCACATAATTGACCTGTGGTGGGCGTGATACCGTCTGCATATATGAACCGTTCAGGGAGTTCATTAAGTGGATGGTCAAGTCAGGGCCAACAAATGAAAGTTAATCAATAGTCACCATGCTTCCATCGTGCAGGAAAGATATCACATGGAAAAGAGTGGAAACAATAGCTTTCATGGCATAGACATAATCTCACCCAAGGAGTAAATCGAAATCCAAGGGGTATTGGACTACCATGGTGTTAATAAAGACAATTTTCCCTCCCAAAGTTATGGGAAACTGAGGAAGGATCCCTAAAGGGTGACTGGTTCTTCTATTAAAAGCAAACAAAGTCTACTTAACCAACACAAGCCGAGGATAACCCAAAGCTTGCCAAGCAAGAGAGGAAAAAATACTAACGAACGAACCTTCGTCTATCAGTGTCTGAGGAACGTCCCGACCACAAACTTGTACTGTAATCTTGAAAGGAATGTGAGAGGGAAGACGAGGTATAGTTAGCACACCCCAATCAAAAAGGATGGACTCATTACTTGGGGGGGGGGGTTCCATGGGAGAAGGTGGAATGGCCCCTAGCAGGGTAGATTCTATATCAACGAGAAAAACGTGGGTAGTATTGGGTTTACTCTCTAACTAGAGAGTAGGATCGACCGATGACGAGATCAGATTGACCACTTGGGTTGCATTCTCCAAGGGGAGAATGGGGTCGACGGGTGGAAACAAATTGACCACTTGGGTTACACTCTCTAACGGGAGAGTGGGATCGAACGAATATAGGATCGGATCGACCACGTTTTCAACTGGTTTAGCTAAGGATGTGACCAGATTGATGACACGATCAACCAAATTGACCGACGAAGAGACCGAATTAATCATTCCATCAACTACAGGTGGCTCGAGAGTAAGCTTGAGATAAGAAACTGGAAGTTGAGGTTGAGAAACAGTCATGTCTTCCAGCAATTTTGAGGCTTCGTCCATATGAGGGAAAAGGTGAGTTATATGACTCCCTCCACATAACATACACGGGAACTTGACTCTACTTTTCTTCTTCCCAACAATATCTTGACTAGTTGATGGTAGGTCATCAACATGTTGTTCAGAGGCTGAAGACATGGGTTGGAGAGGGTGTGTAGACCATGCTTCAATAACCTTGTATAGACCAGGGAAATCCTTAAGAAGATGGATACCCTTACAAATCCTACAAGGGTACTTGGGATTACAGGTTGTGTGGGTGATCTTGACATCATCAACACTCCCAACATGATTAATAGTAATTGGTTGTTTTCCAACATGTTTGGAAGTGGCTGGAAGTTTGGACCCTTCCTTATTTTTCTTCTTCTTATTCTTCCTTTTCTTTTTCTTCTTATCCACTGGTTTACTAGCTTCAGAGATTTCACTCGGCAAAGAAGATGAAACGGAAGAAGACCTTGCAAGTGAAGAAGGCGAAGAATATCGCACTAGTGAATAAGGTGAAGGATCAACATGAGGTTGATGTTCTTGGGGGAAAGTGCTTACAACCGAAGCACTAGCTGCATTTAGGATTACCTGAGTGGAAAACAACCATACTGATAATCCAATTGTGAGACCTGGAAGGCTCAAAGTAGTGATGTGAGGAGGACCAATGTTTCCTTAAGAAGGAAAAACAAAGGGTTCCCCTGGAAAAGGGGTTCATTCATTGGTCGTTTCGGGAACTGATGCCATTAAAACAAAGATCCAATCTAGAGTCCACTAGGGAAAACAAACAACACACGCTAAAAATCTAGAAAGGAAGAAATCAAACAAAAACATTCTCACAATGAACACACTAGTTGGTGATGAAATTCAGCGTCCCGGGATCAAAGTAAGAAAGGGCTAAGATAGAGTGGATCAAAAAGTTACGTTGACGACTTGATTAACAAACTTTCACCTTGGTGAAATCTCCCACACATAAATGTGGGTATACCCTCCTGTTGTGGGTGGGAAATCCCTCCTACGGACTAGCACTAAGGGTTTTATCATGTATGCAAAAATGACCTAAAGATTCTTACTTTTTACCATCATCCCATGCCTAGACCCCCATTACTCATATGTAAATACAAGGCTCAAGATATTAAGTTGACGTACCTTATTCTTCGTGTTTGATGTCGATCCCTTTTCACGCTTGGTCGTTCTTTGACTGCAACTCTCCTCCCAATGATGACTTGCATTCACTAAAGACAAACAAAGAACTCCACATGCATTTGATCTATGAACTAACGGGTTAGAGATTTAATCAATCATAAAATCAATATTCCAATAATGACAATCTCATATGGCGGGATGGGAAAAGCAATTCTTTTATTAAATTCACAATGATACCTTACAATGATAAAGTCGGCTACTGCTCCTCGATCCTGGTTCTGGGCTCTTCTTCCACTGTCTTCCAACTGCCTTTCTCTATACTTCTCTTTCCACGAGGATGGCTAAAGGTTGAGACAAAGGGAATGCTCAATCAGGTATAGTTTCTTTACTATGATTCTCCTCCTTTCAAATGGGACCCCTAACCCTTCTTTTATAGGCTAGAAGAAGCTAGGTATTTGGTCGAGTGACCGACCATGCATGGTCGAAAGGTTTAGTTAATTTACCCAAAGCTGTGTGTTCCGTCAACAAATTTCCTTTTTCCGTGCTTTTGTAGGTACACGTGGGCTGTCTTGGGTCAGTTAGCGTGTACACACGTGCAGTAATGGAGTAGGGCACGTGGGTTTTTATAAAAGGGTTTTTTAAGAAGAGTTGTTTAGCAGTGTTTGGCAAAGAAGGAATCTGAGATAGCCTGATGCCAGGTAAGCATGTCTGGTGAAAATTAGGGTTATAATAGATGCCCCCTAATGTGTGAGGTTAGAAGAGCATCTAATGGCCGAAATACATTAGCAATCTTCACCGATGTTCCAAACAAGTGAGCCCAGGGACCAGAAATCGGGAGGTGCCGTCTGCAAAATAATAATTGTCTCACTGAGGCGGGCATACCCATGCTCAGAATAAAATAAAATCATGGCCACCAATCAAATACACTGTAGATCCATGTCATATAACTATATAAAGTGTAGCCGCGAGCAATACACAGTGGAGATACATATCGAAATAAAAAATATATACATGTAGAGTATCCATGTTTTAGAAGCTGATAAGGCCCGATGGCTGGAGATGAGGTCTTCAGAGCTCGAGCAACAACTTCAAAATATTCAAAACTTAGGTAGGAGTGTAATATGAGTGTACAACTTCACTACCCAGAGGTCTTCAATGGCTCGTCGGCCATGGACTAGAGAATATTGATTATCAGACTGAAGGCTTCATTGATTTCGAACAAAGACTTGATTGGACTTTCGGGATGACTGAGCATGAGGGAAAGAGACAAAATGCAGAGGGGCCGACTCAGGCTTGGTAAAATCTTCCCTTGGAAAATAGCACGAAAAATGATGAGACTCAGGTAGCATGGTATTAACATAAGTTTACGAGGCAGGAGGCAACACAAACTCTCCATATGTTTGGAAGAATAACCATATAGAGGAGGACACAACTCAATGTAGTAGGAACAACTTCCTAAGGTCATATAAAATCCTAGGGTTTGACGAACAAATAGATTGATGTGCTTTATCCAAGGGCGACGCATTGTGATGCCAATCAAAAGAAAATACTTTTCCCTTCCTCTTTTTGGGGTATATTTGGTTTTTTTGTCTTTTTCAATAATTTTGAAAAAAGAATAAAAGAATGCTATGTTACAAAGGAGGAATCGAGTGTCGCAAACATACTAGTTCCAAGCGCACAAAACACAGGGATGCTCAAGGAAAAGGGACATATGCAGGAAAGGGACACTCAGGAAAAATCCTCCAGGGGACAAAGGTGTCAAGATGCAGAGGCAAAGTGCTACAAGGCTTGCGTATAAGGCATGCTTCAGATGGTTCAGTTGAGAGAAACATGGAGACGACATTAGGCCAAAGACGTGGGTATGCAAATGTGATTAATAAGACACACAATGGTAATGTCCTTCGACGTAAGTTTAATGAGCCCAGAGAAGGTAAGCTCGATGGTTTTTCATATTTAGAGAGTCTAAAAAAATGTAAAAGGAGACTCCAATGGGGTACCCTTTTCGAAGGTAGTCTAGTCGGTTTGAAAAAGGGGTAAATTAGCACAGAAAAGACATCTATTCAAAACCATTTTAATGAGTGTGATAAAGACAAGACCACTCAACCATTTTTTCATTTTTAAGGAGTCTGAAGAAAGATTAACTATGGACTCTGTCATAAATGTTCTTCTAGACCATTTTAACGAGTGTGAAAGAATAAGGTTGCTTGACGATCTTTTTAATTTTAGGGAGTCTGAAAAGAGCTTAACTATGGACTTCATGGGGGTTCCTTTTTCTTACATTTAGTCCCTCAGGCCTAAAAAAGGGTTAAAATGATACCTGAGGATACTCTTCTAGAGAACTGGAGTTCTTTAGAGTATACCTTTGTTCGTATAGTTGACCGTCCAGACTGAAAAAGGGGTAAACTACCGCCGGATAGATGTGAATTCAAATTTTAGTTTAACGAGCATGAAAGGCCACAAGATCGCTCGATAATCGTTTCATGTTTAGAGGGTCTGAAAAGGGCTTAAAAGAAGACCCATGGGGGCTACAACTCATGTATGAAACTAGTTCAGGTAGAGCCCGTTGCTAGGCTCAGACCAAGAGTCTCTTTGATAGTCAACTTGGGAAGTCTCCCAAAAGGGAAGAAAACAAAAACCACGGTGTAAGTCCTCCTGCATGATAGAAATCGTAGTCATGGCTTCAAGGATAGCCTCATCTGAAGGCAATTCAAAATCCAAGAAATCATGCAAATGAGGGTCGACAGTCCCAATAGGTGAAGTAAACTGACCATACTCCATATGATGATGGAGGTTCTGGCTAGGACTGGCAGAGTCTATTAGTGAATAATCACGGTCACGAGGGCTTGAGGATCTACTAACAACGAGATCAGACTCAGAAGGATACTCAAGCCCACTTGGACCAAGAGGGGGAAGCAAGAGCTCCCATGCCCCCATTGGATACACCAATGGATCAATTGCTGATTCCAAGTCTCGAGAAGGAAAACATGATTGCATAGGTTCCTTCTCATAAAAAATTTAACACCGAGGATAAGATGCCACATAATTAACCCATGGTGGGGTAGAGTCTACACGAATGCTAGGAACATATAAAGGGGTAGTCTGAAATAATGGCGAATTAGGATGGTGATTATCAGATGCCAGCTGGTCAATAGTAACAATGCTTCCATTGTGAGGGAAGTGCATCACCTGGAAGAGCGTAGATACCACAACGTTCATAACATATACATAATCATGCCTGAGAAGCATATTGAAATGTAACAGGCCTTGCATCACCATACCATAAACAAGGACTGTCTTCCCACCTAAAGATATAGGTAACTAAGGAAGAACCCCCAAATATTCACTAGGACATCTATCAAAAGCCAACAACTCATGCGAAGAAGACACAAGCTCGGGATATCCCAAGACTTTCCAAACCGAGGAGGATAAAATACTTGCTGAGGCTCCCTCATCCATAATACATCGATAAATGTTTGTTGAATTAACTTCAACCCTTATTTGAAAAGGTGCGGCAGAAGGAAGATGAGGCTCAACAAGGTCATTCCAATCAAAGGAAACCATCCTAGGGCTAGGAGGGGGTGTTCTCAGAACGAGCGGAATGCCCCCTTGTTCTGAAAGTATTGAACCGAAATTGCTAAAAACATAGTCGGTAGACACGTCAGTCCCCAAAAGAAGAGCGCGATCATTCGATGACTTCATCAACATGACCATTTTCACAACCAATGGCTGAATAGGCTATGAGACTACATGGTCTAAAGGCACCTCTTTGTTCAGTTAGTGTGTACACTCTAACTGACCATTTTCACAATCAAGTCTTTGTTTGAAATCAATGAAGCTTTCAGTCTGATAATCAAGATTCTCTAGTCCATGACCGACGAGCCATTGAAGACCTTTGGGTAGTGAATTCATACACTCATATTACACTGCTACCCAAGTTTGGAAGATTTTGAAGTTGTTTCTCGAGCTTTGAAGACCTCATCTCCAGCCATCAGGCCTTATCAGCTTCTAGAAGATGGATACTCTACATGTATATCTTTTTGATTTCGAGATGTAGCTCCACTGTGTATTGCTCACGATTACACTTTATATAGTTATATGGCGTGGATATACAGTGTATTTGATTCGTAGCCATGATTTTATTTTATCCCGAGCATGGGTTAGCCCGCCTCGGTGAGACAATTATTATTTTGCAGATGACACCTCCACAGTATGGTTGCCAATTCTGTTGTGGGTGGGAAATCCCTCCTAAGGGTTTTATCATGCATGCAGAAATGACCTAAAGATTCTTACTTTTTACCATCATCCCATGCCTAGACCCCCATTACTCATATGTAAATACAAGGCTCAAGAGATTAAGTTGACGTACCTTATTCTTCGTGTTTGATGTCGATCCCTTTTCACACTTGGTCGTTCTTTGACTACAACTTTCCTCCCAATGCTGACTTGCATTCACTAAAGACAAACAAAGAACTCCACATGCATTTGATCTATGAACTAACGAGTTAGAGATTTAATAAATCATACAATCAATATTCCAATAATGACAATCTCATATGATGGGATGGGAAAAGCAATTCTTTTATTAACTTCACAATGATACCTTACAATGATAAAGTCGACTACTGCTCCTCGATCCTGGTCCTGGGATTTTCTTCCACTGTCTTCCAACTGCTTTGCTCTACACTTCTCTTTGCATGAGGATGGCTAAAGGTTGGGACAAAGGGAATGATCAATCGGGTATAGTTTCTTTACTATGATTCTCCTCCTTTCAAATGGGACCCCTAATCCTTCTTTTATAGGATAGAAGAAGCTAGGTATTTGGTCGAGTGACCAGCCATGCATGGTCGAAAGGTTTAGTTAACTTACCCAAAGATGTGTGTTCCCTCAACAACTTTCCTTTTTCCATGCTTTTGTAGGTACACGCGGGCTATCTTGGGTCAGTTAGCGTGTACATACATGTAGTAATGGAGTAGGGCACGTGGGTTTTTATAAAAGGGGTTTTTAAGAAGAGTTGTTCAACAATGTTTTGGCTAAGAAGGAATCTGAGATGGCCTGATGCCAAGTAAGCATGTCTGGTGCAAATTAGGGTTATAACACCTCCAAGGAGCCTGAGTGAGTTTGGCCAATGTCGATTCCAGGTACCGTGAAGAATTGCCCCTCCACAGTCACCTTGTGTAAAGACCCTAAAGAGATAAGCCACTAAGGTTACCAACTACAACAATGATTCCCAGGGAAACAATCGACAGTCTGAGCCACGCGCAAGGGTAGGGTATCTAGCCCGAAATCAACTTGAAAGGATTCCACTCATCATTGTGGGTATACCTTCAAGCGACCCCCATAATATGCGCAATATCTACACCAAGACCAACAAAGCAGGGTGAGTAACTCTACTAGTATTAATGCAGCCTCGTGATTGACCCTTATGTTAGAAGGGATTCCCAGGACAAAATGTAACAATTGGATTTGAAATCTCCCTATCACAAGATACTATGTTTGTTTGCATCTTGGGAAAGTTATGTTTCACACCTATTCCAAATCCCTACAACTAATCTAATGTAGGTTTGCTACCAGAAAATATAAAAATGTCTAATCAATTTTTATAAGCGTTTTATTTTAAGGTTGTTGTTACTCAAGAGGAAAATGGTGTGAACTAAATGATGTTTTGACCGACTCTAAACAATGCAAAGAAATGACAATGCAAATATTTCACTTCGATGAAAGCTATATTACGAGAAGGAGAAAATGTTTATCATTCCCATATGCACAATGTCCCAAAATTTTATTAAAATCATCAACATCAAGATCCTCAAGAATTGAGCAAAAGAGACTGTACACCAATACATGATTCTCTCCCCTCCCCGGTCATGAGGGGGAATTGTTTTTAGAATTTAAGACCAAAAACGCAAAAAATCATGCAATTTCGCTACTTCAAATGCAAGGATGCCCCCAATATAATATAAAGCAAGAAAACATTTTTTTGTTTTTGTTTCAAAGATAGCTAAACGCAATAGAAAATCTCTATAAAACAAAGCAACCCAAACAAATTTTCTCTTTTAACACAAACTATTCCATAAAAGAAAAAGTTCTTTCACCAAACAATTCTAAAGAAAAAACAATGCTTTGTAACTGAAAGACACTCAAAGCAAGAGACCGAATCTTTCAAAAGAAAAAAAAGCAAAGATGGCTAAAAGAAGCTCAAAATCTATCAAGCAGACTGTAAACAGTCAAATATAGGCTCCAAAAGTTCATCCCAGGTGATCAAAGAAAAACTGGGTATCAGAAGACAACAAAGACCTAATCCAAAAATTCTATAGGATACGTCACAACCTAGGAGCAAGGTACAGTGTGACGATTTGATGTTTATGCAGGCTAGATATGGGTAGGGTGCGAATATTTTGCACTGGTATAAATAGTCTAGGTGTGGCGATCTAAGGTTTCCGCAGGCTGCATATGGGATACAGTGCGAAAATGCCTGTAAACAAAGGAAAATTGGAAAAAGGGCAAAGAGTCTAAATTAACTTTCAGATCTAGATAGTTTGGATAGATCCCCCGTAGAATCAGAAAATAGAACCCAGGTAATCAAAGAAATAAAGCAAGACAAACTAGGAAAACAATATGTTCCCCAGTATGGTCGCCAATTTTGTTATCGGGCTAATTGTTAAGTGCGGACACAAATCAATCCCCTTAGCTTCACTACGAAACTAGAACAAAACAAGATAGTACAATACTCTTTCCTTAGCTTTCAATTATCAAATGAGAAATGGATCTAGAACATACCTTTTAAATATTGAAGATCTGACTTCGCCAATGCAATCCAATCTTCATCATGAGGTTTATGAGAAATATCTGCAAATATGCACAAGCCAACGAAGACAAGAATAACAAAGTCTATTTGATATGAAACTATGCAGGTGATCAAGGAATCATACAATATGGATAAATAACATTCATATAGGAAATAAAAGTATATCTGTATTAAATAATGTGGAGGAAAGATACAACTAGATGCCTTGATGTTGTCAGGTTCCTTCCAACAGTTCCTTGCTTCCCACACACTTTTGACCCACAGATTCTGAGACTGCAGATATGATAGCTACTCACACTCTATCTTGACAAAGAAAAGCTCAAAGCCAATACACAAGCTCCAAAAAATCCAAGCTACAAAACTCAATAACAAGCCAATCTAACTTTCTCCATGAGATATCCTCTCCTTTTATAAGCCGAAGAGGATAAGGTGAGGAGGTTAGGATGATCCCACTAAATCATGAAAGCGAGTAAGATCCAAACCGTTCAGAGGCCACCTCACCATAAAATCTTCTCCTTCTAGAAGCATCGAGAAGACGCTCGTTTTTCCCACGTATAGGAATTTTCGCACCCTAGCTATAGTGTAGCCTACGGAAACTCTGCAACCTAGCTTTAGTACAACCTGCAGAAATCAGGTATTTTCGCACCCTATGTATATATAAGCCTGTAGAAATCATCTTTAATAGGGTTTTTACAAAGGAAAATACCACTTCTTCTCTCAGTAAAAGTTCTTCTCCCTTCTTTCTTCAGGAATTTAGGCCACTGACCCCTCTGAAGGCAACATATAGGTTTACATCATTAACGGTCATAGGGATGATGAAAATAATGTGTAATAGTGAGGGAGGTTCAGGAAGCCCGAGAGAGGGACTTTGGGGGCAATGGTTTGTGTATTCTCCATTGTAATCCTGATGGCAATTTTTTTTTTTTTTTTTAGCATCAGAGATCTATGAGGACCTTAATTATCAGTCTGTATTTTTCTATCATGTTTTCATATTATTTTTTTCCTCCTATATGAATAGAACTTATTCACTACATACTTCTTGTGCATTATGATTTATTGAAATTACTCTATATTTGTAGAGTTTATTCAGATATCTAGTATTCATTCTCACAAAGAAATTATGTTTATTGGATATTCAGTCTTATGGATTATGCAAGTCTGATATGATAGTGATGTTTGTGTCTTCCATAGTTGTTTTCCTTATTCTTATATCTATTCATGCTATTATCAACCTCTTGTCTTATAACTGGTTTAGTTTCCTTTGATCCATGAAATATGTCAAGAGACTCCATGCCCAATGGTCTAGATCACTAATCTTGTATTTATTTCAGTCTCATGCTTAGTATATTTCTTAGCCCTATCCTTCCCATCCATGAAACTCAAACCAATCAAACCATTGTAATAATTGAGGTTCACTAGATCTTGTTCCATAGAAGTTTGGTGCAGACTTTAGGGATAACAATAACAATGAAAATTAATTTTATCATTTTTATTTATTTACCCTACCACGATGCGTCAGATGACAAAGATACACACTTGTGAGTAATGTTCAATGGCACCGGTGCACTTTATTCAGTGAGTGTAAATTTTTGTTATAAAGTATGATGGTCCTTTTGAACATTGAAGCATCGATGCTTTATTGTTTATGTATGCACCGATGTGTATCTACCTTAAAGGCACATCGATAAAAAACCTCCAGCTACCCGCCTTCGCTAACAACCTCCGCTAAAAACAATGACGGTTCATTTGAACATTTAAACACTAGTGTGTTATGTTTTAGGTGCCCATTGGTTGGCATGTACCTTAAAGGTGCACTAGAAAAAAAACCTTCGCAAAAACCTTCATTCACTTGCCTTCGCTAACAACCTCCACTATAACTAGTGATGGTGCGTTAGAACATTTAAGCACTAGTGCGTTATGTTTTAGGTGTGCACCGATGTTAAACCTCCTCTATAAACATAGAAGGGATAATTTTTGCGAGGAGGTTCAGTAAAATCCTCCATAAGAAGGTGTTCTCCTTGTAATGCAAATTACATTGCTAAGGATGCTTCTCTATTTTTTCTCTTTGAGTGAGGCCAAAGAACAAAATATATTGGTTACATATGACTACACACTTATTATTGATGGTAGTGGTAGGGTTGATTGTGAGAATGGTATGATCATTCATGTTTACCTTGTACCACATATTAGTCAACCATGTCGTCCATACCATATAAACTCACTCAAATTTGAAAGAAAGATTTTATTTTTTAACACACACTAGAAAATATTTGTATTATAAAAAGGGGTTGAAGCCGAGGCTTGTTGTGATTTGTACAAAATCAGACTATCTATCAAAGTGATGTTGTTCAAAGTACCTTGTAGATGTCTCTAGATTGACTTAGTACATAATCATAAAAAATGTGGGAGGTATTTACCTCCACGTGTAAACCTGACAAGGATAGAATACTCCAGGAAGCAAGAAGAAACCCTGATGAGTTGGCTAATAACCCTAGAAGACTTGCCGGCTCAAGAAGATAATTTATATTAGGTTATTAACCTCCAAGAGAATAAGTCGGCCAGAAATAATAATATATACTGAACAGACAGATACCCAGAATGAGAAGTCGGCCCAGGCAGTTAGCCAAAATTAGTATAAATATAGGAGGCCAGTTCTCATTCTGGCAGACAGTCTCAGAATTGCAGTGCCCAGTCTTGTGCGCACTGTAGTTCCCATTCTTGTGCACAGGTTTGAGGAGAGCTTCCATTTCAGTTGCTGCAACTAGCATATCACATTTGGCTTGGACTATCTCTTAGCTAGGGCTTGGTCTATCTGATCAGCTCTTGTTGGTGCACTATCCTTGGGGAACGGTGTGCTACTCTTTGTTTGGCTATCTAGCCTAGGGTTTTCTTCCATAATGATTCTCTGTTAAGGTTAAGGTGCTCGAAGGGTGGCTTCGACCTATGGTTGGGTGACAAGGGTATTGTCAATGGTAAAATGAGCACACATATTTCATATTGTAACAGGTTATGGGCCCACACCTCCTTCATTCAGTCTAAATGCTGGAAGGAAACATAGCCTTTACGATATTGAGCTCGCTGAGGAATTGATGCTATGGTTACTAACATAAGCATCTTCCAAGACACTGCCGCTAGGGTTACTAGCAGTAGCAGTTGCAGAAACCCTAATCCTCTTGTTGAGGCACCTTAAGTGAATGGATCGACCTAATCTTCAGATAGATCAATGCACTCTAGCCTAGCGCATCTCCTGATACTCTCAGCACACCAAGACATGAAGTTTGAGTTTGTGGTCAAATCTAGGGTTTGACCAAGTCAAAGAAACCATGACTTATTCTCTGAAGTCAAAGAACAAGTTAGATGGAGCCTCTAACTTTAGAGCATGGAAGACAAGGATTGAACTCATCCTTGCCAAGAATAAAGTGCTGGATATCATGAAACCAAAGAGAAGGAACCACAGAATGTTGCAGCTATGGAGAAGTTCAAAGATGATGACATTAATTCTATGAGTATCATAGTGGAATCCATAAAAGACCACTTGATAACCTACATCTCCCATCTTGACTCATCGAAGAAGATTTACGATGCCCTAAAAAACCTCTTCTCAGTCAAAAACATTGGACAACTAATGTGTTTGAAGAATGAGCTCCGTGATATGAAGATGAATGATGATGACATCATAACATCATAATTTGTGAGAATTTCTCAATTAATATATCAACTACAAGCTATTGAAGATATCATCTCAGAGAAGGAGTTGGTAAACATAGTACTCAATGGTCTTCCGAAGACATGGGATGCATTTTCCGCAAGCATGAACACAAGAAAGGAGTATCTGACATTTGAAGAACTTTGGACTTGCTGTGCTCAAGATGAATCAAGGATCAGTGCAAAAGAGAAACCCCAAAAGAAGTACGATGATCAATCCTTCACAACAAGATTCAAGAACTTCAGGAACAAAAGGAAGTTTGGTTCAAGGAGAAAGCCAAATCAAGAGAAATACATTTTAGAAGTACAATGCTTCAACTGTCGAAAGTATGGTCACTACAAGAATCATTGTCCCAAGCTAAAGAAAAGGAAGGAGAAACACGAAGCATCAAATTTCAAAGAAAAGGAACCTACAAAGAAGACTAAGCAGGATGGAAGAGACTTCTTCTTCTAAAGGTAACAAAACTCTTCTTATTTCTTGTACATATCTTGTTTGCATTATCTCTGTACATATCTTGTATATATATCTCTTGGAAGATAATGTGTTCCAAGAAGAACTATACCTATGGAAGAACAACAAGATAAGAATGAATATCATTAGATAATACACATGAAAGGATGAAATACAGATCATGTGGAAGCTATTGCAAGATAAGCCGAATCAATCATGAAGAGACTTAGAAGAAGCAAAGACATAAAGAAGTCAACAATCGAGAGGAAATTGGAAAAATACTTATGACATTTTGTAGAAGACAACAAGATGGAAGTGTGGACTCTGTTAGATAAGAGAGCCAATTATATATTGCAGAAGACGATAAGGATGCAGATGGAAGCGTGGACTCTGTTAGACGGAGGGAGCCGATTATATGCACTCATACATGAAGCAAGGATTAGGAGGGAGCTAATCCTATGATCCATTGAAGATGATGAAGTATATATCCATGATAGCAGCAATGAAAGACAATACATATTCTTCAAAGAGAAGCCTTAAAGTATCCTTGGTTGTCCATCCACATCCGTGATCCTATGATGGAATCTTTAGGGCATGGAATCTATAAGAAACTCCATGGACCCGAGAACTAAAGAAACACATGAAGATTCCAAGAAAGAAAGAGAAGCCAGAACAACCAGTCATTGTATCAAGAATCACCATATTGTCAGCCTGATATAAACTCAATAAAAGAAATCAAGTAGAGGAACTAAAAGTCGTGATGAAGAATAATGTATGGAAGACTTATGAATGAAAGCATTGTGAGATCCAAAACTAGAGGTTCTCCTAGATGAAGGGAGAAGACTATGATGATTACTTGTTCCAGTAAACTATAATTATCTCTACATGAGTCATTATATCATCCAAAACATCCATGAGTTGGATTTCTACATCAAATGAATGCAAAGAATTTTCTCCAGAGAAATTGAATAAAGAGCATATGAAGAGCAATCTCAAGACTTTGAGGGATACCAGAAATAGACCCTTGTATGCAGATAGAAGAAGATAACTTGGTGGAGAACCTCCAGTGCACACCATAAGCATGGTGAAGATTTCCTATAACATCAAGATGATTACTCAATAGATCAGATCTCATGATGACAGAAGAAGTGCCACATGGATGTGTTCCAGTTTTCCAACAATGAAATACTCTATTGTTCATAGCTACATGAAGCCTTCACAGAAAATCAGTGTTCCATACTAAAGTGCATTTAAAATCAAGCATTACATTATCCGCGATGAAGTCCATAAAGGAGAAAATGGTTCTCCAATACATATCTCCACAGATGAGCAGATAAGCAGACATTTTGGTAAAGCTTCTATCCAAGATGAAAGAGTTTGCATACTCAAGATGGAGCTCGTGGAGACAACTTACTTATTGAAAAAGGAAGAGATGACTCCCAAGTTGGGAGAGAGCATTGAAAATATTATTGAGGACATTCATTTTCAAGATTGAAAAATAGTCCATCTTGGACAGATGCTTTCCTATTCAGAAAGTGGATTGAGATTTCTGATGGACAATGATTTCCCATTGTGGTTAACATGGGAAATGGTCCAGATTGTTGATGTATCATAGACAATGACTTCCCATTGTGGTTAACATGGGGAGTGGTATAGGGAAGTATCTCTTGAGTGTTACTCAAGAAGACTGGCCCACCTCGTCGGATAATGATTTCTCATTGTGGTTAACATGAGGAATGGTCCGTTTTGGAGGTTGATATAGGACAATATTTTCCTCTTGTGGTTAACAGAGGAAATGGTTCAGACAGTCATTCCTTAGGGTTTATACATTCTCTCCAGGGTGCACTTTGATTAGTGTAGGAGGAATGGCCCAGGGTGTGGAATGGTCCAGGCTCAACAATCAAGGACAAACATTCCTTAGGCTTTATACATTCTCTCCAGGGTGCACTTTGATTAGTGTAGGAAGAATGGCCCAGGGTGGGGAATGGTCCAGGTTCATAAGACATGATAGTTATTCTTCCTTGCTTGAGAAGAATAGTCCAGATATCTCATTGTTCTACTCTGAGGGCAGATATTCTTTCAGATCTCACAAATGTGAGTGAAATATCGGCCCAGATGATTCAGTTTATATCATAACATTGTTTATGTACAGGTTGGTATAAGATGATTGTTATGAAGACTGTATGACAGTAGATTTATACTACTGTGGTGAATGTGTTCCATTGTTTGTGACTATACGTTGCTGATCAATTACTTGTGTGTTACTTGGTGTGGTAGTGTACCACTAGATTGTAGTTATGTACTACTATGGATAGAAATAGTTGTGTTCTATTTTGTTCTGATTTCCTTAAAGACTATTAGCAGTTTATTGGAAATAATTATCATCTAGATGAATGATGAACAAAGATTTTCCAGATAGTAAATGGTTCAGAACATTTACTCTTCTAGATTAGAAGAATGGATCTTGTATCAATCTGTGGAGTGAGCATCATGTCTGATTAATTAGATAGAGTATGGTTTCAAGAGATGATGCAACTCATGATGATACTGCTCATGATCTAGTCATGATCTAGTCTATATAACTATGTTGATGCTACCAAGTGAATGGTATGTTTTGTGATCAAGACCATTACGTGTAATACCTCCCTAGCTAGGAGGGAGTGTTGATAATATGGTAGTTGTGGGAGGTATTTACCTCCATGTGTAAACCTGACAAGGATAGAATACTCCGGGAAGCAAGAAGAAACACTGATGAGTTGGCTAATAACCCTAGAAGACTTGTCGGCTCAAGAAGATAATTTATATTAGGTTATTAGCCTCCAAGAGAAAAAGTCGGCCAGAAATAATAATATATACTGAACAGATAGATACCCATAATGAGAATTCAGCCCAGGAAGTTAGCCGGAATTAATATAAATACAGGAGGCCAGTTCTCATTCTGGAAGGCAGTCTTAGAATTGCAGTGCCCAGTCTTGTGTGCACTGCAATGCCTAGTCTTGTGCGCAGGTTTGAGGAGAGTTTCCATTGCAGTTGCTGCAGCTAGTAGATCACCTTTGGCTTGGACTATCTCTTAGCTAGGGTTTGGACTATCTGATCAGCTCTTGTTGGTGCACTATCCTTGGGGAAAGGTGTGCTACCCTTTGTTTGGCTATCTAGCCTAGGGTTTGCTTCCAGAATGATTCTCTGTCAAGGTTAAGGTGTTCGGAGGGTGGCTTCGGTCTATGGTTGGGTGACAAGGGTATTTTAAATGGTAAAACGAGCACACATCTTTCATGTTCTAACAATGTTTTAGGTGTGCACCGATGTGCAACCTCTGCTATAAACATAGAAGGGATAATTTTTTCGAGGAGGTTCAGTAAAAACCTTCATAAGAAGGTGTTCTCCTTGTAATGAAAATTACATTGCTAAGGATGCTTCTCTATTTTTCCTCTTTGAGTGAGGCCAAAGAACAAAATATATTGGTTACATATGACTACACACTTATTATTGATGGTAGTGTTAGGGTTGATTGTGAGAATGGTATGATCATTCATGTTTACCTTGTACCACATATTAGTCAACCATGTTGTCTGTACCATATAAACTCACTCAAATTTGAAAGAAGATTTTATTTTTTAACACACACTAGAAAATATTTGTATTATAAAAAGGGGTTGAAGCTGAGGCTTGCAGTGAGTTGTACAAAATCAGACTATCTATCAAAGTGATGTTGCTCAAAGTACCTTGCATATGTCTCTAGATTGACTTAGTACATAATCATAAAAAATGTGCAATAAAGTTCAAAAAAGAAAGACTTATGACATAGAGAATATACTAGACATAATAAAACTTCCTAGAACTTAAAGATGAAAATTGACTTCCAAAAGTGTGTTTTCCCCATCGATATTCACTTTGAATTCAGTAGGCAGGTGTAGATTCTTTTGTTGAGGGCTGACCCAATTGGATGAGGCCAATTTTAATTATGTCAAAGGCAATCCTATAGAAGAAGAGGTTGAAAGAGAATCTTCTTGTTTCCTTGTTGAGATTGAACCTTACTGTCTATGCAATTACTTTACTACTGCCTCTAAAGTGTCTAATTAAGTCTTCTACTGGAGAAGCATTCCCATGAGATTGTCAATTTTGAGGTTGAAATTGCATTCCATTTTTTACACACTTCTAAGTGAAAACAAAATGTGGAAGTGATCTCATTGAGTGCTCATTCATGTCTCTAGAGAGTGAGACAATTTTCATAGAGCTCATGGAGATCCATATCCTCTACCACTCAAATATGAGAATGTCAAATAAAACAAGTGGAATCAAACACCTAACAACAAAGAATTCCCTCATCCTAGAGTCGAACAACCAAGTCCAATATTGTAATTCCCTCCCAATGTAGTAAACCACAAACACAGATTCATTTAGCACCCAATGAAACCCATAATTGTTCCAATAAGTTGAGACTGGAAATAACACAAGGAGAATATAGAGGCCAAATTGTTGTGGAGGTTTACTACCTTGTTGTAGAATTCCCAAATTCAACCAACAAGTATCCATATGAATGAGTCGAGGTTCCACAAAACCATCAACAAAATTGAGCTGGCTGAAGATTCCCCCAACAATAACCAGACCGTGGAAACCGAATCTATAATTTTGGAAACAATAAAAATAACTAGTGGGAGATATCCTTCAAAATGACGAGCAATCCCATACCTCTTCCCTGCAATTGAAGGTGAAGGAGGCCTAGGGCCAAACAACCAAAATTCAAAGACTCTGCATTCCAGAATATGCATGATGCAATAAGAACTAGCAAGATAGACATAATGAACCATTATCTCACCATGATGCCACATATATGGTGCAAGGTATTCATTAGCATAAGTGGACGTTGAATTTAGCATGCATCAGGGGAGGGCATGTCTAATCCTTCTTGTCTTTGTTACATGTGCCCAAATATCCGAACCTCACGCTATTTTCCAACATGAGTAATTGAATGAGTTCAATTGTTTCTCTTCTGTAAGATTATGCAAGGAGTGCATGCAGAGTGCAAGGAGTGCATGTGAATAAGTCTTTTTCGACTTAAATCTCAGAAGAGATAGTGGGGAATTTTCGTATGCAGAGTATGCATATCGAGCGCAAGGAGTGCGTGTAGAAACAAACTTGTGTTAAAGTTTGAAAGATCAGGAAGTTGAGTGTAGAGTATGCTAGGAGGGCGTCAGAAAGTCCTTTGACAAAGACATAGAGTGCAAGTGTGTGCTAGGGATGAGATTTAATTTCAATTGCTAGAGGCTCAAGAGGAGTAGTGATTTTAAAATCTCGAAAGGAAATACTTAGGAAAATTTCTAAGTTCTGAAGAGTTGAAGCATCTAAAGGTGGAGCGCAGAGATTGAAAGTTCAAAGGAAGATTAAGGGTTAAGATTTATTCAGGAGGAGATGAAATCTTTCAAGCCGTTAGATCTCAGAGAAGTAATGCACTAGTTAGTTGTGAGGAGTCATCAGAATTTCACAAAACCAAAGGATTTGGAAGAAGCAGAGTGAAATTCATGAAATCATGAAATCCTGAAATCATCAGGACCGTCCGTTGAAAGGGGATACATGGTAAGAGATCATCATTTCGCTGACTCGCCGAGTGGAAAGTTTGAAGGGTGGAGTCATGAAGAATTCGTGAAATCCAAATTCATGAAATGATCGTGGCCGTTCATTGAGGTAGGACACGTGTCGACAGATCAATGTTTCACTGAGTCGTGAATTTGGAAGTTGGAGGTAGAAGTTGTGAAAACTCGTGAAACACGAAATCACGACTTGATCACAACCGTTGGTTGGAGAGCTATTGGTGACCATTGATTTGATTCAAAAATTTTGCAATTTTGGGTATCGGGGGAACAGAGGTGAATCACATCGGGAATTCTTGATACATGAAATCTCGATGCGCTCAGAAGGATTGGCCCCAAGTCATAGAGAAGGGTCATATGATTGAATTTAAGGGAGGAGCTAGCACGAACTAAGCCCTTGTTGGAATTTCGAGACTTGGGAGTTTGAAGGACAGAGAGTTGGTTGACTCATATAGCTGATACGCGAAATCGCAACGCATCTTTTCGGATAAGCATGTGGTCACAAGGCATGGTCACGTGGAGGAGACTTGCATTTTAGTGCTTGTGCATGCGAGTGGAGTTTTACAAAGAACTATGTTTTGTTTTTGAGAAGTTCTAGCAGGGAATAAAAAACTGTTGCAATTCAGTCTTGAGAAGATCCTAAGACCGGGAGGTCACGCAACCCTTAGAGAGAAGGGGGGGTCTGCACCACAATGGCAGGTTGTTCTTCTGTTTCTAGCAATGTGTTTTCCTGCCATACTGTCTGGTTCATATACTTCTCCACTTATGGATTCTGGGTGTGAGCATAAGGAGTGATCCTTTGTTTGACTCTGAGCTCTGAGATGACACCAAATAGATTATAAGCCCAAGTGGAACTCTGAGTAAACCTCATCTGTTTCAAGAGATTATCTGATTCTTCCCCTGCTGATCTGCTGTTGCAGATGAAACGACCAATTTGAGTCTTGATTCTGAGCTGTTGCTTCTTCTTTGCTGCAACAAAGTGTATGTCATATGAGTTCACCATATGCCTTATGTATTCTAATGCAAAAATCCTTATAGGGAGGTATTTGGGCAATCTGTAAGGTTACAAATCACACCCATACACTCTTATCTCTGTGTGGTTTTGGTACAAATACCAATCCCCTCTCTTGGATAGATCAAAAAGGTGAAGGATTCTTTGAATTTCTTCATTGATCCTTGGCTATGTGTTGTTGTTCAGCATGAAAACAACTAGGTGATAGAACTGGTCTATGAATTCTTTGAAACTGTACTGTGTTGAATTTTTCCTCACCAATGATGTCCATGAGGTCACTGACTATGGGCTCTCTTCGTGATTTAATTTCTCAAATGCACATAGAAACCTGTCTGATTGAAAAAACAAGAACATATAAACCAAGACCGAGGAATATCTAAACATTCCTTTAGTTGGGAATATGAAAGCTGATCATGAATGTTATCAGCCAAAAATTGACTAAAATTAAATTTAATTGTGGCTCTTTCTTATGTGGAAAAGATAGATATAAAACCTAGGATAGGCTCATCTACGCATTCATCTGAGTAATATCCTAATAAGTAAGAAAGCATGGAAATTATCTGGTTGGCTTTGACAGTGAATATAGAGGATGAATAAGGGGGATTTTTCTTGGACAATTTGGCGTCTTCTGGTAGAAAAATCTCAAAAAATTGGGCTCTTTGAGGGAACGTGAGCTTCTGGTACAGGTCATTTAGGGATTCAATGGAAAATGGGATCACAAAGTCATTTCCTGGGATTTGAAGCATATGATCAATGGATTCAAGGGTAATTGTGAACAAGGTTTCACTAGAGGAGGAAACAATGGGACTTTGGCCAGGCGAATAATGAGCTTGGCATTTGAGGGAAAATTCGGGGAAATGGTGGGTTTGAGGGAACATATACAGAGGTAAATTGGATTCCCAGAGTCCAATTTTATCACCTGATCCAGAAATATGTCTTTCAACCATGAGTGCAATTCGAAGAAGTCGAATTCACACCTCGGCTCTGTGATTTTATAGTCCTTATCCTCCAGAGGGATGTGATCTAGGTTGACATGAGGGGGAAGGATCAAGTTCTCAGATGCATCAACAGATTTTTCCTTGGGGGCCATGATTGACAGATCTTAAGGTAAATCAATGGCAAAACTAAGATTACCTGGGGAAAATGCGCCTGTTAACGGTGAAAGGTTGTGGCAGTTGGCTTGACAACTTGTTTTAGCGCGGTGTCCATGGTGTCTCTATCAACAAATGGCATTACAAGATGATGAAACAAGGTTTAAACACTATGTAGTAGGTGTCCGTTATGGGGCGGTTAATGGTCATGAGGAGCTTTTTAATTGGGTAACGGGTATGTAGGATGGGACATATGACAAGTGGAAGTAAAGTACACTGACAAAGTGAAGGTGAGTGGTATTGGGTGGTGGTTTGA
>ML807663.1:62493-73103 GCA_009831015.1 Picea engelmannii
GGGTTCGAAAAGTGGTTTCCCCCCTCGTCAATGCGTCGAGGACCATTGATCTGCATGATGATGGATGCCACTGATGACAACATATGTGGGAATTAGCCACTACCCAACAAAATTCCTTTTCCACTAGTAAACTTGGGATAAAAAATTATGCGATGGGTAGCGTTAAGCTTACCTTTTCCATTTTACACCATGGTCTTATTTTCCTAAGGTAGAAATACCCAAATTTATTCAAACAAGGGGTATTTTTACATCCCCTTTCAATTTTTATTGAAATCAAAATCACCAACCTATCAACTAACCTAGGCATCTAACATATTAATCCAGCTTAGACTATTGGATTAATTATTACTCTAACCTAACCAATTTGGCCAAGATTAAATAGTTTGACCAAATTTATTCTCTAACCTAAATAATTTGGCCAAGATTAAAGAGTTTGACCAAGATTATTCTCTAACCTATGAAACATAAATTCAACAATTTTGATCATGATTATATAGTATGATTCAAACTAAATTTATTTTTGATGGGGTTTTATATTTTTTCTCTTTTTCTTTTTCCTTTTATACCCTTTTCATTTTTTCTATTTTTATCCTTTACTTTTTCTTTTTCTTTTTCTTTTCTTTTCTTTTTCTTTTGTTTTTGTAAATCATTTGAATAATGAAATATTATTTACAATGAAATATGAATGAAGGAAGAAATTTCAATCACCAGGTGATAGTATGAAATATAGGGTTATAACAACTGGTTCTGTTTAATTTTTTTTGTATTTCTTTGTGGGCCATTATCCTAGTAAGGGAGCCCTTGTAAGCTTTGAAGTTATTTGAATGATAATCTTAGTTGATAGACATAATATCTATGTGTATTGTGTATGAGATTTTGGTTTCACTTTGGTTTCCAGTATTGCTTCCACTATATTTATTTGAGTTGAATATTCCAACAAGTGCATGTTGTTTTGTGAGTTGCTAATTTGATTTGTAGCAAGGAAATCACTAGATAAAAGATACCTAGGTGCCTAAGTAAGGGAAATTTCAACAGTTGTCATTATCATATGCATGGAGTAATGTTTTTAGTAAAAGCTAAAAATCATGCATGAAGTAATGTTTTAAATAAAAACCAAAAATAATGTATAAAGTAATATTTTCTGGTAACAACCAAAAATTGGTAGTGGTTTCCAACACGTGGAATTAGAAATCATAAATGGTTTATGGTTTTTTTATGCCTATTTATTGAGTGCTTGGGTTAGAGGCAGGGTAAATTTTAGGGGTTAAATTTTAGAGGCAGTGTCCTAGTAACTATATTATATCCTCTAGTGTTTTAATAATTTCTAGGATCAACACTGTGAAATGGTGCTAATGCTTACATCCCTAAGAAGTCATGGAATTTATATTTTGTAGGTTATCTCATCCTCAAGTTTTAATACTTTGATAGATGAAACATGTTCAAACACTATTGTATCCAATTGCCTGCATGATCTCACACATTTAGTTTTAGCATTGCCTCTATGAGGTCCTACTGGACCAAATGCTGGTTGATATGTTGATATTGACCAACATTTTTATGTGTTGGAGTAAATCATAAAAGAGATAAATTTGGAAAGAATCTCTATAGGATTTTCTTGGTTTGAAGTGGAATCAATCTGTATTGAACCAATTTGGTTCATACTCTAAATATCCAAGATAAATAAGACATTAATGAGATATCCATATGGGATAAATATAATATTGTGAATATGATTAAATGAGATAATATAATGAGCCTTGTGATGGTATAGTTATATGCCCTGACTAATCATGAAGATGAAGAGTTGTGTTTCTTAGCTTATTAATTATTATTATTATTATCATGTAATGTTTATTTATGGATTTTATAATCATTACATTGCCTCTCCTTTCAAAGATGCTCCCTCCTCAAAGAATTTATGGAAAAATTATCTATTCATTTTGGCTCGTAATTCCTTCTCATGATTCTTTGTTTTTGAAGATGTAATGGTTGATGACACTAGATGATATGAGTTTTGAAGTGTTGAGCATAATTATTGTATTGTGAAAGGGTCATACCACCTTAATTTGATTTTTTTTAGAACTACGTGGTGATGACTATGTGAACTAGGAGATGATGAGATTTCATAATTGAGGACCATCACTTAGTTTTTCATATTGTTTTCATCCTTTGTTAGTTCATTGAATACTATGATGACTATTATAATAGGATGATGATAAATCATCCTTGTATCTTGTGTCTAGTTTTTGGAACCTTTGCCTTTTGATATTTTTGGTGATTTATTTGGTTGATAATATTTCAATATAAGCATCTTTCTAATTTTTGATGTCAAATAGATCTGTAGTGGTTCCTTTATCAAGGTATGGATTTTTATGTTCGGAAACTTGTTTATTTCAATTGGGTCAATGATTGTTTCTTTATCAATCATTGATACCTCATTGGTAAGTTGCTCTAACTTTTCTTGTTGGGACTTTTCATTTTTTAGCTTCATGATTTGTGTAACATAATTTTGATTTTGATTCTTTAAATGAATTTTTTTTCATATTGCACTTATAACTTGATGGATTTCTTCTTAAGATCTTCAATTTTTTATTGTGATTCTTTCTCATTTTATTGTTTTTTTGCTAGTTTGTCTTCTATTTTTTTTATTTGCATTGTAAATTTATGCGCTTACATGTTACCTTTATATTCCTCTCTAGTAAATACTCGTTGACAATTTTGGAAAATGGAATTCTTATTTTCAAAAGGTCAATAAATATTCAAACTCCATTGAAAAAATGACATTTAGTCCAAAAGATTGAATTATTTATGGAAATCATAATTATTTTTGTTGGTATCACCATATATTGATTGAAATTTTATTATTATTTTAAATTGACTTCAAAGTGGTGCCCATATAAATAATATGGATTTGAGCTCTTAAATTCTCTCTTTTTTGATGTTAATTTGGAACCATTCTATTTATGTTTTTTTACAACTTTTAATTAGGGATATATAAAAGTCAATTTGGAACCTTCTCCTTATGCTCTTTTATAATTTTTTATTGGGAATATGCTTAATAATATTTGGATAGCCCTTTTCAAGAACCTTCCTCCACTTTATTTTTTTTTGCACTATTATTAAAATAAGTAATTTATTTTACTTATGATAATTTTGTAACTTTAAAATTTAGCATGTCTTAACTTATAATCTTATTTTATCTTGTAATGACACTTTTAGATTTCAATTTATGCTTCACCACATAACCTTCCTTAGTTTCATCACATTGGTTCCAACAATAGATCCACGTGACTCTCCTTGGTAAAAAATGTCACAGTTTTGGTGGTTGGGACAATGGACCCTCTTACTACTTTACATAAAACACTTTTCTTATAAAGAGAGTGTTATCTTTTGGGGTTACTCTAAAAGTTTTTTCAGCTAGATAAGAAAGCAATAGGCCTCCTAGTCCCTTGGAGATTCTTGATGGCCATATCGATGAATTAGTTTGGGTGGATGCTTGACCTTGGATAGAGTGCTAACATGATGCACTTACCTAGAGGTTGTTATGATAGTCAACATGATGATAACATGTTGGGTGTAGACAATGGGGGAGTTAGTTGATTGATTAGGAGAAATTCCTACCTAGTAGGAGGCACACTAGGCACTTGGAGGACCCCATTTATCCCTAAGAGCATGGGATCATGTGACATACACGTTGGAGGTTGAACACTTGAATTGGGGATGCTTTGGTTGAGGAGAATATTTCATGGATGTTGGTTGTGGACCTAGACACATATGTTGAGGAGAAGCATTGTGGTATCTAGTAACCACCTTGGCACACATGTTAAGGAGAATTGGGAGCAATAGGACATGTGGCACATAGCTAGAGGAGGAACACCTTGAATGAGAATACTTGGACAATGAACCACTAAGGAAGATGGAACATTGGGATAAAAACTTGTTGGAGAGCATACCATCTTGGACGAGGGGTGTTGAGATGAAAGAGGATCATGCTTGGATGGAATGACATCTTGGGTTTTTTGAAATCCCTAGTGTGAGACTTGTCATCCATGTATTGTATAACACTCCATGTGGGGTTTCATTTTTGACTACTTGTATGGACTTAAGTCCATGTTTTATGTTGGACTCCCTAACCTATTCTATATAAAGGGAGGAGAGAGCTATTGTCATAACTCACCATTGATGTAAACTTTATTCTATATTTGTAATTTTCTTGGAGAAGTCTTGTAGGGAGAAAGACTTAGAGTTTGCGATGTAAAACCTACGAGAAGACATGAAAAAGAGAGAAATCACTTGGATGTTATTGGAGACCTATCTCTTGGGAGATGAAAGATGATGCTAGGGTTTGTGCTATGTAAGAAAACCCTAGAGGAGAACATAGTGCATGAGGAGTTGGTGGTTTTTGTTATAGAATCCATGACTAATGTTGTGAAGCAAGACAAGGTGGATCTAGGGTTCCAAACCTAGACAAGACATGAATAATTAGCTAACACCTTGGATGATTTTGCAACCTTGTTTTTGCGTGATGCATGGAGGCTAGGGAATTAAAGATCACAAAGAGCCTAAATTGATGAGTCTTGAGCTCGATGTGATGCCTTGCAAGGAATACGACTTGTTTATTCTACTCCTGATGTTCCATGGAGGTTTTGGTTCTTATGTTGATGCAAGAGTTGAAGGCCCAGTGATTGAGGTTGCAAACCATTTGATCAACATGTAGACTTGATAGCTAGCACTAGAATTATATTGAAAATCATGTAATTGTGTAATGCAAGTTGCCTATGGTTTGTAAACCCTAAAGAAGAAACCCTAACAAAGACGTGTGCTAGTGTGAGACAAACTTGGTGATGAATCAAGGGAAAACTTGTAGGTGTTGATGCTAATTTCTTGTGCAACATTTACTTGTTTAAATAGCTTGGTGGGATGCCTTGCTAGGAATTTGCATTGCTAGAAATGATTTACTATTGATGTTGGATGCCCTTGCTAGGGTTTGGAGACCTTGGAAAGTCTTAGCTTGTGATAAGTGTGAAGGACTCTTGTACATGCTTGTGATACATTATTGATATATACTCTATATATATAGTTGTCCAAACTTTGTGTACTTGTAGATTTAATTTTTAGCTTATATTCCATGGTGAACGAGTAGTTTCTAGAACTACTTGGTATGGATATTTATCATGAACAACCAATTGATTTTGTTAAGTGATTTAACAAGTATATAGAACCTAAAGAGGTAGATTTAGTGCTATAATAATATTTTGTAATAAACTGTTTTTAGATTTCTAATTTTCTTGGGAAGTGTGCCTTAAAGGCTTAAACTTTGTGGTATTGAAGTATGCCTGTTCGATATTTATTTTCTTGTGTTTCCTTGTGAATTGGGTTAAAGGAAGTGATGTATTTGCTACTGCAAATTAATGTTTTAGATTCAATCCTAATTCTGAAAGTTCATGGGAAATATATTTGGGAAACCTCAAGATTGAGGTGAAATTTTTGAATTTGCAATAGAAATCAAATTGCTGAAATTTCTACATAGCTTCAGAGTTGATTGAATTGAGGTTTCCTTCTTGATACTTTCAAGGGTGTATATTTCAATTGTTGATATTGGGAGTGGTTGTTGGGTGGTGGTACCCTAATGTGCTTGTGATGAACACTTGCATGTGTGAAAGGTTTGATGGGTTGAAACACTATTGCTCTTGTGATGCGAGTGCGTTTTCACTTGTGGCAGGTGGAAAACCTACTTCTTTGATGGCTGGTATGTGATTTATTTAAGTGTGTGTGATGATAAACAAGACTTTTCGTAGGTGGCTTATTTGTTCCAATGGATGCTAGTGTGTTTTTACCAATGATAGGTGGTAGATATACTTCATTGTTGGTTGATATGTGATCTATTTTTTAGTTGGTGTGATGCTCAGGAGGACCTGTGAGAGGTGGTTGGTTTGTTTTAGTGGATGCCAATGTTTGGCGTGGATTGAAGAATGTGATAGAAATGCTTAGTCATTTGATTGTTGAGCTTAGTTTTGGAGGCATTTGATAGTTTAGCTAATTTTTGGAGCCTAAGAGGACCTGATTCATTCTATGATAGATTGATGATTATTGGATGATCTGTTTTGGTTGAGTTGTGACCCAAGGAATGCTGACCTTGTTAAGCTTAAATGATTATTATATATTGGAGAGACTTATGATGTTATCCCGTGGGGATAGTATTTGTTGTACATATTTTACATTGTACATGTGGAGTGATTGATTAGTGATGTGATAACTAGTGGTATGATAAGCTATTTGTGAATATTAATAGGTAATCTTATACATTGTAATTGTACCTGATCTTAAAGAGTGGATCTTCAATGTATATTGTTCATATGTGGTTACCTAGGAAGATAAAGGACCGCTATGGCTAGATTTTCCTTAGTAGAGAAAATGATCATTTGCCATTGGAGAAGGTTGTGGAAGACCTAACTTGGACATATGTTCAAAATACATGGTTGTGGAATTAGTGATTAATTCCAAGATTGTAGATAATGGGATTAGTGATGAATATTAGTGACAAGCTTGTTGACTTTTCTCAAGAAGAGTGAGTTCACCTTAATGTTACTCTTGCTTCAAGAATCTCTAATAAATGGGAAGTTGACCTTGTTGAGGTTTTTGCTTCAGTTGCAAGAGGTTTCGAGGTGTATGAAAGGGGTTCTCAGGCTCATAGATTGATGATGACAATTTATGGGTGGTTTTTACTTTTACCATGATCATGGTATTTTAGGATTGATGAGTTGAGATGTTTGTAGATTTTATCTTTGTTTTGATAGATCTGATCCACTTGTCTTGGTCTTGTTGGAGATGTGATTAACTTTGCAGGATGTCTTGAATAATTCTGATAGGGTGCCAAAATATTTTGTCTTGTTATGATGAATTCAGGGATATGCTATAGTTTTGACATGTTATTGTTGATGGTTTCCTTATTTTGAAGTGATTTCAGAGTTCGATAGGAAGTAGTGATTGAGGGTTATGTTCCTTCAGTTTCATAGATGTTCATTGTTCTTTTCGAACCCCTAGTAAAGGGGAAGGTCAAGCTAAAAAGGGGATAGCTTGGTTTGATGGTGTAAACCAAGTTTCTTTGATTTTGTTCTCCTTTAATGATCCACATATAGAGGGCACATTACATATTTCTTAGTTTATTTCTTGGAGAAAGAGACACACCTTTGTGAGTAGTGATTTCCTAGATGATGAGGTGTATGGATTTTTACTTATGGAAGTGCCTTTGATGGATGGTTGTATATTTGGCATGATGTTCTCTCATGATGGATGAGTACTCTTCTATATTTGTAGAGGCATAGGATTTACAAGTTGTAGATTTATAGGGAGTGTCATATTCTAGGGTTACTATAATTTTTTTTCACCCAACTAGGAAAAGTGCCAGGTTTCCTATTCCCTTGGAAATGATTAATGGACATATGGGTGGCTTAATGTGTGTAGATGCTTGGCCTTGGATAGAGTGTTAATGTTGTTCACTTATCTAGGAGGTTGTTGTCTTAATAAACATTATGAATAACTGATTAGATGCACACAATCAATGATTTAATTAGTTGATTAGGAGAGATACATATCTCAGAGTAGGAGCACTAGGCACTTGGAGGAGGGCACTTAGCCATAAGAGCATGGGCCCATGTGACATACACCTTGGAGGTTGGACACTTGACTTGAGAATGATTGTATTGATTAACATACTTCATTGAGGTAATGTGTGGACCTGGACACATATATCGAGGATAAATTGGTACAAAGTAACCACCTTAGCACACATGTTGAGGATCTTTGGACACAAAAGGACTTGCGACACATAACTAGAGTAGGAATGACTTGCATGTGGATACTTGGACAACAAAGCACCATAGAAGGGGTACTAGGCTCACAACTTGTTGGAGAACACATCATCTTAGAGGAGGGGCATTGAGCTCAAGGAGAATAATGCTTTGAGGTTGCACCATCTTGGGGTTTTGTAAACCCCTAGTATGAAACTTGTCATCCTTGTATATTATAGAGCTCCATGTGAGGTTTCCTTGTTGGTTACTTATATGGACCTAAGTGCATGTTTTATGTTGGATACCCTCACTTATTTTATATAAAAGGAGGATAGAGCCTTTGTCATAGCTCACCATTGATGTACCCTTGTAGGGTGATGTAAATCCTAGGTGAAGACATGAAGAAGAAATAGAGTGCCTGGATGTTATTGGAGAGTTTTGTCTTATGATATGGAAGATGACGCTATAGTCAATGCTATGCAAAAAACCCTAGAGGAGATCATAGTGCATGAGGAGTTGATGGATTTTCTTGTAGAATACATGGGTCTTGTTGTGAAGTAAGAGAAGGAAGTGCTAGGGTTCTAACCCTATAGAATACATGAATTAAATAACTAATACCTTGGATAATATTTCAAAATTGTTCTTGTGTGATGCATGGAGGATAGAGCAAGATCATCAAGAACCTAGCTTGATGAGTCTTGAGCTTGATGTGATACTTGACTTGGAACAAGACTTGTTTATGGTACACTTGATGTTACTTGGAGTTCTTAGTGCTTATGTTGATCCAAGAGTTGAAAAATTGGGGTTTGAGAACTCAAATCCTAGGATGGACTTGTAGACTTGGAGGCTAGTACTAGAGTTTTCTTATAAGTCGTGTACTTGTATGATGCAATTTGTCTTTAGGGTTTGTGATCCCTAAGGAAGACAAGAGTACCAATGTGGAAGACAACTTGTATGAGACAAGCTTCGTGAAGAGATGAGGGTGGAGTTGTTGGTGTTGATGCTAGCTTGTTGTGGAGATTTTGATCATTTAGATAGCTTGGTGGGATGCCTAGCTAGGCATATATATTGCTTGTTAGGGTTTTCTATTGATATTGGATGCCCTAGCTAGGGTTTAGAGGCATTGGAGAGTCCTATCTTGTGGTAAGCTTGAAGGAATCTCCAATGCCTCTAAACCCTATATATATATATATATATATATATATATATGAAGTGTACATTGCTTTCCAAACTTTGTGTAATTGCATATGTAATTTTCAGCCTATATTCTCATGGTGAATGAGTAGTTTCTATGGTTTTTGGGTATGCAAATTTATCATAAACAACCAACATATTTTGTTAAGTGATTAGAAAGTATATAGAAGCTAAAGGGAGAGTTTTACTTGGGTAACAATTCACTATAAAAGTATTTTCAACATCTATTGGGAAGTGCTCTCTAAGGGCTGAAACTTTATGGCATTGAAGTACACTAATTGCTATTTATTTTTGTGGGGTGCCTTGTGAATTGGGTTGAAGGAAGTGAAGTATTTGTTGTTGCAAATTAATATTTCAAATGGCCCTAAGGTTGATAGTTTGCATGAAATAGATTTGGGAAACTTCAAGGTTGAGGTGAAACATATGAATTTGTAATAGAATTTAGATTAACAAAATTTCTACATGATTCATTTGGCTTGACTAATATTGCCTTCTTGCTTATTTGAAGGATGAATATTTAAATTATTGAATATGGGGGTGGATTTTGGATGGTGAAACACTACTCATGTGCTTGAAATGAGCATTTTCACCTGTGAAGGGTTTGATGGGTTGAGACCCTAGTCTCTCTTGTGATGAGAGTGTGTTTTCGCCTATGATGGGTGGAATATCTATATTACTAATGGCTAGTATGCGATTTATTTTCAATAGGTGTGATACCCAATATGATCCATGATAGTTTGATTTATTCAAGTTGATGCCAGTGTGTTTTCACCTATCATAGGTGGTAGATCTACTTGATTGATGTATAGTATGTGATCTATTTTCAATAATGTGATGCCTAGGTGGACACATGATAGGTAGTTGATTTGTTTTAGTGGATGTTAGTGTTTGGAGTGGATTTATCCTTGTGATAGGAATGCTTAACCATTTCTTGTTGAGTTTATTATTGGAGCTCGGGCGAAGTTGATTCATTATGTGATCAATTATTGTTGGTTCATATATTTTGGTTGAGTTGTGTTAAGAACCAAATATCAATATAGCATAGAAAAAACTCAGAATAAGTACTCAACACCTTGAAAAAGAGAGAATTTCAGATAATAAGCCTCTTCGAGGGGGAAACCTCCTTTTACCCCACATAAATGTTCAAGTACAAGATGATTCCAAATGAAAATGTCTCCTTGGTATATATAGGAGACTAGGAGGTATAATTACAACTAATGGAATAAAGCAGACATAAATAAAATAACATTACTAATCTAATATGCCCCAATAAAGGGGTAATGAGCCAATATTATGGCTTAACATGCCCCTCCCCTTGAGACAAGTGTTGTCTACAACGCTTGAGTAACTCTGGATGCTTCTGTATAAAAGACTCATCTTCCCAAGTGGAATCTTCAGCCGGTAATTTCCTCCATTTAATGAGATATTCTGAAATGGATCTATTCCTCAGCTGGCGAATTCTTGTGCCAGTGATGGCTTCAGCCTCCAATATGATTTTTCCTTCCTCGTCAAGTTCTGGAAATATAGTTTGAACTGGGATCTTGTCACCTATAACCTTCTTTAAGCATGAAACATGGAAAATTGGGTGTACTCGTGAAGATGCAGACAACTCCAATTTGTATGCCA
>ML807663.1:78401-92983 GCA_009831015.1 Picea engelmannii
CTTGGATGATGTGATGTGCTAACATGTGATTGTGGGAGTGACTCTCACAGACGATTGTAGAGACGGTATGATGTTCTATCATGATCAATGAATTTTCATCCATATTTGAGGAGGCATAGGATTTATAGGTTGCAATTTAGAGGGTGTTCATTGGTGTTATATAAAATACTTATCTCATAAAGAGGGATTGTTAGTTTTTTGGATTAATCCAAAAATATTTAAACCTAGCTAGAATAGCACTAGATCTCCCAATCCCTTTGATATGCTTGATGGAAGTATGGATGGTTCACTTTGGGTGCATGCTTAACCTTGGAGAGAGTGATAGAATTGTGCATTTACCTAGGAGGTTTCTATCCTATTCAACATGATGACTAGCCCATTGGTTGCACATAATTGGGGAGTTGATTGCTTGATTAGGATAGATAGCTACCTAGTAGCATGAGTTCTAGGAACTTGGAGGAAGACAATTATCCCTAAGAACATGGAACCATGTGACACACACCTTGGAGGTTGCACACCTAGCATGAATACTCTTGGGTTGAGGAGCATAATTCATGGAGGTTGGTTGTATACCCAAAGACATATGTTGAGGAGAAACATTAGAGCATAGTAACCACCTAGGCAGACATATGAAGGAGTGTAGGGAAGAAGAGGACATGTAGAACATATCTAGAGGAGGAATATATTGCACGTGGATACTTATATAGTGAACCATCATGGAAGAGGGAGAACTAGGCTCTAATAACTTGTTGGAGAGCACATAAAGTTGGAGGAGGGGAGTTGACCTCAATAAGGATCATGATTGGAGGGCATACCATCTTGGGATTTGGTAAATACTAGTACAACAATTGTCATCCTTGTATTGTTTAGTGTTAGCACATAAAATTGTCAGGGTATTGTGAGTCTGAGTTTTCTACCTAGGTCTGTAATTTTTCCTGTTTTTCTCCTTTTTGCAGACTCGATCGTAAGTTTTTCTTTCGGCTCATAGTTTTCAACTGTTTGTCTTCACTTGTTTGATATACTTGTTTTTTCTTAGCAGCTTGCCTGAGAAATACCGGCCCTAAGCCTTTTTGTTTTCCCCTAAAGTTGAGCACTCCTCTCTTTACCTTTGTCATTGATCCTTTTGCTTTCCCGAGCATTTAACCAGTCATCCATGTAGTATTCGCAGGCCGTAGTCGTAAACACCAAATGCCACACCTAGAGAAATCAAATATGGATTCAAATCAAGTGATCAAGGAAGATCAGTTTTCAACGACAGAGATCCCTTAAGCAGATCAGATCAATGACCATCGGGTGATCGAGACCATACAGTGCACGAAATATAGCGGACAAAGGTCCGAAATCGCGAGGCCCATCCTAGCCATTGATACTGAGAAGGACACATGACACAGGATCAACATTTTACTGACTCACAATATGGAGTAGTCAAAGGGTTGAGTCATAAGGACTCACAAAACGCAAAGTCGTGAAAAGACCAGGGACGCCCGTTCAGAGGGGCACATGGCGCCAGATCTGAGCCGCAGAGAGATTCTATTTGGGAAGGCCAATGGGAGAAGTACCGATATCCAAAGTATTGAAATGCCGATGCAGTCTGGGCCGTCCAATGCAAAGAGACACGTGTCACCCGATACAAGCGATCAAGATTTCATGATTCAAAGGTTTGAGCATAGAGTGCAACACGAGTTCGTGAAATGCAAAATCACGATGCACCTGGGAATTAGGCTCACGGTCACCCAGGGTCATATGGAAGCAGGGCCAAAGAAAGATAAGCACCTTTCGAGCAGAAGACGAATAAGGTTGTTCGAGAAAAGGATCGTGGCTGTCATATTCGAGGTAAATCCAACCGTTGATCCATATGGACTGTTTCACGGTTTCGGGCATCGGGGCATTGTGAATCAAGGGGGGGGAAAGGCTCCCAAAATGAGAAATCCTGATACTTGGTATGGATAAGTGTGAGGTCACAACTTGCGGTTGCATGGGACAAAGGAAAAGGATCCACGCAAAGGATCAAAGCACCCAGGTTGGTCACATAGGAGGATCTACATGGTCTTGGGGTGCTAGGATCGTCTCAAGGGAAATCGTGAGCTCACCTAGAACATTCATGGGTGTCAGGCTTTGTCCTAATCCCAATGAAAGTAGTTAATGAAAATGGTGAAGGTGGTTAAAACCTTGTTTCATCACATAAATGGAAAGCATGGAAAATCTGGCTGTGGAGGGTAGACTGTCAGCCGAAAGTTCCCCTTTCATGGATTTTCTTGTGAAGCCCATACCGATCTGATCTTGCATCTGACAAAAGAATGTAAGATCATACTGACAGAAGAAGATGTAGATGCCAGGCCTTAAATGTAGTGACCAGAGCGCGCTTCTATAGGGAGCAAGTTGCTTTGAGTATATATACTCAATTTTTATATTTTGTAATGGTCGATGGTTGAGCTAAGCTCCCGCATTGTAAAGTTTTAGCGAAGCCTCTGGTTTCTGGTTATGTATCTGTATTTGAGACTTCTTGTTTAATCCAAGTCATCTTTTCTTACTCCATCTTATTATGTGTATGATACTGAATGTTCATGATTGAAGGATTCACATGTATTATTGCGACTGTGTTGTAATGGATGTTTCATTGCAGTGTTGTCATAATGTTTTCAATTTCCTGAAGCTCCGAATCCAAGAGGATTTTGTTTTCTGAGCTTTTCCTCCTTAGGCCGCTGGAAGACCCGGTGTTCATAGTAGACCTCTGCACTCTCCTTAATTTATTCCCCCTACTCACCACTATACCAAAACTTACTGACTGAAGTTAAACCAAGATCTCACTTGCTTGTGCTTTCCGATCCATTTTTCTGAGTTAGAATAGTACCATCCTAAGTTTGCGTCCATTAGACTGCCTTGAAATCTATTTTTCATGACATAAAAACTGATGGGTATCAGGCTTACCTCTGTCACAATCTAGGGGTGACTTCTGGTGCTAACATTTTTGGCGCCGTTGCCGAGGACATAATTGGTTTTTTTCCTTGGGATTGAATGACAAAGTTTACTAGTTTTGAAGGTGCAACATAACTTAGTACATCAAATATTGCAACTGTGCACCTGGCGACTCCATTTTGATGATTCCATTGATGTGAATCCACTAGTGACTCCACTGTTTCAGCTGTGGCTTCCAGAGGCAGACACACGAGGTCTACTCCACAACTGCCTCTAGCAACACCTGAAGCCGACCCAAAGAAAATTATTAGAAAGGGAAAGGCCCCTCAAGAAGGTTCTTCTTCTGCTAAACCAGGTATTTATGATGATTTTCACTTTCCTCTTGTAGAAACTCTGATATCTGCTTCTCATTTTCCTATTATACCGTCTGTTGGAGTTTCCTGAAGTTTAAAGTTTGGGAGTGTTCCTGTTGAGTTTTCTCATCCTGTTTTTGGATTGGAAGGAGAAATATTTGTCACTCCTATCTCCCCTGAAGTTGTACCTTGGTATAGACCTTAGACCTTCGAAGATTTTCCCACTCCAGGTTTTATTACTCCTCCCCCTATTAGAGTTGCTGATTTTGAAGAAAGGGAAACCTCTGTTCCCTCTAGCCCTGTAGCCTTCCCTCCAAACCTTCTACTGTTTCCCTTTCCTCCCGGAAGTTTAGTTCCAGTTTCCGTTGTTTGAACTGCATCCCCACCTAGTTCTCCTCCAGTTCACATCCCAATGATGGGTGCTAATCCCCCTAGAAATAGAATAGATGCCATAGTAGCTACCATATATGACCCTCTCATTCTGCCTCAGCCTCTTAATTCCCTACCAGCATGTGTCTACCTTAAGCAGCTGCCTAATTTTACATAAGAGGGAGATATAACTACAGAAGAGGATGCTGCAACTTTCTATAGTTATGCTGATAACTATGTCATAGTAGACGAAGATGTATGGATGAGGATTTTTGTCCATAACCTTGATGGAGAATCCAGAAAGTGGTTCAGGGCACTGACCCCTAGATCCATTGATGGGATTGAGGAGTTAGATGATATATTCTTGAGACAATGGGGGGATAAAAAAGACTTCATGCATTATATTACAAAGTTCGGGTCCCTAAAGAGAAAAGAGGGAGAGTCTGTCTCTGACTTATCCAAAAGATTCAACAAAATGTACAATATGATCCATGCTGAGATAAAGCCTACTGAAGCCTCTGTCAAGATTACCTATGCTACTTCTTTTGACTCTGACTTCTGCCTCCTATTAAGAGAGAGAAGAGCTACCTCCTTGGCTCATATGCAAGATGCAACCCTGGAAGTAAAATCTAACATATTGGTAGTTGACCAACTCAGGAGCAAGGTTGATAAAGACAGAGGAAGGGGAAGAGATGAAGCCTCAACCTCTAGTTCCTCCCCCCCCTTTCAAATGGATGAAGTAACCAAGTTACTAAAATCACTTTCAGCTAGGATGGAAAGGTTGGAATTGGAGGGAAAACAAACATATAGAAACCCTCAAAATGTTGGAAATAGAGGAAACTTCAGGAGGCTGAATAACCATGCTCCTTAGATTATTCATAGAGAGCCTCATAACAGAGATAGGGATGATCAAAAAACCCAAATCCCTCTTTAGAAAAACCTTGTCGTAGATGATGGTGGAGAGGAAGAGGACCTTGACCAAAAAATTCACCGTCTCAAAGACGCATCTCCTTCTCCTCACTTAACTCAATTAGCATATGAGGCCTCTCTCATGGACATTCAATTAAATGAGTTGAGAAAGGGGAATAAGGCCAATGACAGCCCGAATAGATACAACTTCAGGTCTAAGAAGAAAGATGGGAAGTCTGACGTCCCTGATCAGCCTCCCAGAGAAGACTAGCCCGCCAAAGACACAACAAGCAACAACAGGGAAAAGTGAACACAAAATCCCCCACCAATAGTCAAAGGTCCTATCCCATATGTAAAAGAAAACATGAAGCTCCCCTCCTATTTTAACTTTGAGAATGAAATTCCTAATTTTTTTTTTGTTTAAATCCGCAACCGACGTCCCACCATTGTAAATTCCATTTCTGTTTTATTTTATTTTGTTTTGATAGGAGACTCCACAACCCAACACTAAGGCACTAAAGCCACGAAAAGAGTTCTTAGAGCCTCTTAGGGAGGACTCTATCCCCATGGAGCCTAATGTTAGCACATAAACTTGTTAGGGTCTTGTGAGTTTGTGTTTTCTACCTAGGTCTGTAATTTTTCATGTTATTCTCCTTTTTGCAGACTCGATCATAAGTTTTTCTTTCGGCTCATAGTTTTCAACTGTTCGTCTTCACCCGTTTGATATACTTGTTTTTTCTTAGCAACTTGCCTGAGAAATACTAACCCTAAGCCTTTTTCATTTCCCCTAAATTCGATCACTCCTCTCTTTACCTATTTCATTAATCCTTTTGCTTTCCTGAGCCTTTAACCAACCATCCATGTAGTAGTTGTAGGCCACAGTTGTAAACATCAAACGCCACACCTAAAGTGGTCAAATATGGATTCAAATCAATCAAGTGAGGAAGATTAGTTTTCAACGACAGAGATCCCTCAAGCAGATCAGATCGATGGCCATCTGGTGATCAGGACCATACAGTTGCACAAAGTATAGTGGAAAAAGGTACGAAATCACGAGGCCCATCCTAGTCATTGATACTGGGAAGGATGTGCAGCGCAGGATCAACGTTTCACTGACTCACAGGATGGAGCAATCAGATGGTTGAGTCATAAGGACTCGTGAAATGTGAAGTCATGAAAATATCAGGGCCATTTGTTCAGAGGGGCACATGGTGCCAGATCTGAGTCACCGAGAGAGTCTTTTCGGGAAGGTCGATGGGAGAAGTATCAATTTCCAAAGTCCTGAAATGCTGATACATTCTGGGACATCTGATGCAAAGAGACGTGTGTCGCCCGATCCAAGCGATCACGATTGGTTTGAGCATAGAGCACATCACGAGTTTGAAAATTGTGAAATCGCGACACGCCTGGAAATTAGGTTCATGGTCACCGCCGAGGGTCATATGAAAGCAGGGCCAAAGAAAGATAAGCACACGTCGAGCAACAAACAGACGAGGATATTCGAGAAAAGGATCGTGGCCATCATATTCGAGGTAATTCCAACTGTTGATCTATATGGACTATTTCGTGGTTTCAGACATCGAGACATTGTGAATCAAGGGGGTGGGATGAAGGCTCCCGAAATGCGAAATCTCGATACTTGGTATGGATAAGTGCGAGGTCACAGCTCGCGGTCGTGTGGGACAAAGGAAAAGGAGCCACACAAAGGATCAAAGTGCCCAAGTTGGTCATAGAGGAGGATCTATGTGGTCTCAAGGCACTAGGATCGTCTCAAGGGAAATCGTGATCTCATCTGGAACATTCATGGGTGTGAGGCTTGATCCTGATCCCAATGAAAGTAGTTAATGAAAATGGTGAAGGTGGTTGAAACCTCGTTTCACCAAATAAATGGAAAGCATATAAAATCTGGTCGTGGAGGGAAGACTGTCAACTGAAAGTTCCCCTTTCATGGATTTTCTTGTGAAGCCCATACTGATTTGATCTTGTGTCTGATAGAAGAATGTAAGAGCAGCCTGATAGAAGAAGATGCATATGCCAGGCCTTGAATGTAGTGACTAGAGAACGCTTCTGTAGGGAGCAAGTTTCTTTGAGTATATATACTCAGTTTTTATATTTTGTAATGGTCGATGGTTGAGCTAAGCTCCTGCATTGTAAAGTTTTAGCGAAGCCTCTGGTTTCTGGTTATGTATATGTATTTGAGACTTCTTGTTTAATCCAAGTCATCTTTTCTTACTCCATCTTATTATGCGTATGATATTGAATGTTCATGATTGAAGGATTCACTTGGATTATTTTGACTGTGTTGTAATGGATGTTTGATTGTAGTGCTCTCACAATGTTTTCAGTTTCCTGAAGCTCCGAATCCAAGAGGATTTTGTTTTTCGATATTTTCCTCCTTAGGCTACTGGAAGACCTAGTGTTCATAGCATACCTCTTCACTCTCCGTAAGTTCTTCCCCCTACTCACCACTATACCAAAACTTATTGACTGAAGTTAAACCAATACCTCACTTGCTTGTGCTTTATGATCCAATTTTTTGAGTTAAAACGGTACCATCCTGAGTCTGCGTCCATTAGACTGCCTTTAAATCTATTTTTCGTGACATAAAAAATGATGGGTATCAGTCTTACCTCTGTTGCAATCCAGGGGTGACTTCTGGTGCTAACATTTTTGGTGTGGTTGCCGGGGACGGAATTGAATATTTTCTCTTGGATTGAATGACAAAGCTTACTGGTTCTGAAGGTGCAACAGAACTTAGTACATCCAAGATTGCAATTATGCACCTGGCGACTCCACTATTTTAGCTGTGGCTTTAAGAGGCATACACACGAGGTCTACTCCACAATTACCTCTAGCAGCACCTGAAGCAGACCCAAAGAAAATTATCAGAAAGGGAAAGGCCCCTCGAGAAGGTTCTTCTTCTGCTGAACTAAGTATTTCTGATGATTTTAAGTGTCCTCTTGTAGAAAGTCTGATATCAGCTTCTCATTTTCCTATTATACCGTCTGTTGGAGTTTCCCGAAGTTTAAAGTTTGGGAGTGTTCCCGTTGAGTTTTCTCCTCCTATTTTTGGATTGGAAGGTGAAAGCTTTGTCACTCCTATCTCCCCTGAAGTTGTACCTTGGTCTAGACCTCAGACCACGAAATATTTTCTGATTCCAGGTTTTATTACTCCTCCCCCTGTTAGAGTTGTGGATTTTGAAGAAAGGGAAACCTCTGTTCCCTCTAGCTCTGTAGCCTTCCCTCCAACCCTTTTGCTATTTCCCTTTCCTCCCGAAAGTTCAGATCCAGTTTCCCCTGTTCGAACTCCATCCCCACCTAGTTCTCCTCCAGTTCACATCCCAATGGTGAGTGATAATCCCTCTAGAAATAGAATGGATGCCATAGTAGCTGGCATATATGCCCCTCCCATTCTGCCTTAGCCTCTTAATGCCCTACCAAAAGGTGGCTACCTTAAGAAATTTCCTAAGTTTACAAGAGAGGGAGATATAACAACAGAAGAGCACCTTGCATCTTCCTATAGTTATGCCAATAACTATGTCATAGTAGACGAAGATGTATGGATGCATATTTTTGTCCATAGCCTTGATGGAGAAGCCAAGAAGTGGTTCAGGGCCCTGAACCCTGGATCTATTGATGGGATTGAGGCGTTACATGATATCTTATTGAGAAAATGGGGGGATAAAAAAGACTTCATGTATTATATTACAGAGTTTGAGTCCCTAAAGAGAAAATAGGGAGAGTCTGTCTCTGACTTCTCCAAAAGATTCGACAAAATGTACAATAATATCCCTACTGAGATAAATCCTACAAAAGCCTCTGCTAAGATTACCTATGCTAGTGATTTTGACCCTGACTTCTGCCTCCTGTTAAGAGAGAGAAGAGATACCTCCTTGGCTCATATGCAATATGCAACCCTGGAAATAGAATCTAACATATTGGCAGTTGACCGAATTAGGAACAAGGATGATAAAGATAGAGGAAGGGGAAGAGATGAAGCCTCAACCTCCTGTTCCTCTGCCCCCCCACCTCAAATGGACAAATTAACCAAGTTACTAAAATCACTTTCACCTAGGATGGAAAGGTTGGAATTGGAGGGAAATAAAACATATAGAAACCCTCAAAATGTTGATAACATAAGAAACTTCAGGAGGACGAATAACCATGCTCCTCATCTTATGCAAAGAGAGCCTCAAAACAAAGACATGGATGATCAAAAAATACAAACCCCTCTTCAGAATAACCTTTTTGTAGATGATGGTGGAGAGGAAGAGGACCTTGACCCATAAATTCACTGTCTCGAAGACACATCTCCTTCTCCTCATTTAACTCAATAAACATATGAGGAGTCTCTCATGGACATTCAATTAAACAAGCTGAGCAAGGGGAATAAGACCAGTGACAACTCAAATAGATACAGCTTCAGGTCTAAGAAGAAAGATGGGAAGTCCGACGTCCCCGATCAGCCTCCCAGAGTAGACCAGCTCGCCAAGGACGCGACAAGCAATAGCAGGGAAAAGCGAACACCCCCACTAGTAGTCAAAGGTCCTATCCTAGAGGTAAAAAAATCATGAATCTCCCCTCCTATTTTAACTTTGAGCATGAAATTCAAAATATTAGGATCTTGGTACCCCTTTCAGAGTTGGTCAAGCATGAATACTTTAAGATAGCCCTATCTAAACTGTTGCTGCCTGAACCTTTGAATCATCCCTCAGACTCGATCAATTTGCAAGAAGAGAAGCCAACAATCATCCTAGGTCCCATGGTAGAAGATAGAGACGATTCATCCCCTCCCTTCTACACATCACTAAACATACATGATAGGGTACTGCATAATTTTCTGATGGATTCAGGGGCCTCTGATAACCTCATGCCCAAAACTGTCATGGAAGAATTGGGTCTAGAAATCACCAAAGCATACCATGAATTGTATTCCTTTGACTCCAGGAAATTGAAATGTCTCGAGGTAATCAAAGATCTGGTCGTGACCTTGTTTCAACTGCCCATGAAAAGTGTGGTCATGGATATCATGGTGGTTGATGTTCCTCCCAAGTTTGGCATGCTATTGTCAAGATCTTAGATAAAATGACTTGGGGGAACATTGCAGATGGACCTCACATATGCTACCATTCCTGTGTTTTGGGGGGGAGCATAGAATACTATACAGAGAAGCTCAGTTGGCCTACATTATCAATGATGAAGCAGATCCCACCAACCACCCTATCTTTGCACTTGACACTGATTTGGGATCCAACTTATTGTAGCTCACTGACGCCCTTGAGCCCCCTCTTGAGATCATAAAGTCCATTACTCTCTGTGAAGATTCTCCTCTGATTATCTCTATGTGGAAAATGTTCTTTGATGGAGGCTCTTCTAGAGAAGGTGCTGGTGCTGGAGTAGTCCTTGTTTCCCCTTCTCCTGAAACCATATCTCTATCCTATAGGTTAGAATTTGAAACTACCAATAATGTGGAAGAATATGAAGCTCTTGTTTTGGGTTTGAGGGATGCAAAGGACATGGGGATTGAAGAAATATCAGTGTTTGGAGATGCTGAGATGATTGTCTAGTAGATTAGAAGTATTTATTAGGCTAAGCACCCTCGACTGAAATCATATAGAAATGAAGTATGGGACCTCATTGACATTTTTTTCTCGGCTTTCAACATTTAATTTGTTCCCAGGGAAGAGAATGTCAGGGATGACTCTTTGGCTATATCAACAAGCAATTTTAGAATCCCCCAGCCACCCAAGCTCAAGTATGATGTAGAATTAAAATATAGACCCTCCATACCTGACAACGTCAAGCATTGAAAAGTGTTTGAGGATGATCTTGAGATCAAAATATTACTGGAGACTGTTGATGAGTTTTCAGCATTACACATTGATCAAGATCCTGATTCTAACATTGACCATCTTGCTGATGTTTTTTTGAACAAGATTGTCGATCATCGTATTGTCTAGTTGCCTAGCAATCATATCCCAAAGGGACTAGTTCCCTTGGAAAGATTATTTGACAAGAATGATATGGAAACAAAGGGTAAAGTTTCAAGAAAGGATGCTGATGTGGTTGAGTGTGATATTGGCACGGAGGGGAATCCAAGATTTGTCAGATTGTCAAGCAACCTGTCAAAGGAGAAGAGGACCGAGTATACTGAGCTATTAAAGGAATTCACTGATGTGTTTGCCTGGAACTATGAAGATCTCAGAATCTATGACATGGCTGTCATTGAGCATAAGATTCCACTGAAATAGGAGGGCAAACCATTTAGGTAGAAATTGAGACAGATAAATTTTATGCTCCTACCTATTATGAAAAGGGAGGCCAAGAAGCTGTTGGACGCCCAAATCATTGTCCCTTTGAGATATTCTGAGTGGGTGGCCAACCTGGTCCCGGTAAGAAATAAGAGTGGGGAAATCAAACTTTGTGTCAATTTCAGGAACCTGAACAGGAGCTCAAAGAAAGACAATTACCCCTTGCCGAAAATGGAACACATGTTACAAAGGGTAACTGGCGCATCAAGGATATCCATGATTGATGGATTTTCAAGATATAATAAGATCTTGGCCCTACCTAAGGATAGAGAAAAACCATCCTTCACTACTCTTTGGGGTACATTCATGTATTCCAAAATGCCCTTTCGATTGATGAACGTGGGGGCGAACTTTCAAAGAGCCATGGATATCACTTTCATTGGAGAAAAGGAAAAGTTTTTGGTCATCTATCTGGATGACATTACAATCTTCTCCAGATCAGATAGAGAGTATTGTGAGCATCTAAAAAGGGTTTTCCTGAAATCCAGGAAATTTGGTCTCTCCTTAAATCCCAAGAAGTCTCTGTTTTCTATGAAGGAGGGAAAATTGTTGGACCACATAGTATCAGCTGAGGGAGTCTGGATTAATCCTAGCAGAGTTGAAGCAATCCAAACTTTGTCACTACCGAGATCTAGGAAATAAGTCCAGTCTTTCTTGGGAAAAAATAATTTTCTGAGGAGGTATGTTTCCAACTTTGTTGAGATGGTAAATCATATAACAACCATGTTGAGGAAAGGAAATGAAGTCATATGGACTGCCGAGTCCCAAAATTCATTTGATCAAATAAAGAGGGCCTTGACTGAATCACTTGTGCTTATCAGTCTTGATTACTCAAAGGATTTCCTCATTTTTTCATTTGCTTCATTTGACACTGTAGCGGCTGTTCTATTGTAGAAAAACACTGAAGGATTGGAGTAGCCCATTTCCTTTTTCAGTCGGGCATTGAGAGATGTTGAGGTAAAATAAAACATCATGGAGAAGCAGCCTATGCCTTGGTGAAATCTCTCAAAGCTTTCAGAGTCTATGTTTTGCATTAAAAAATCATTGCATATGTTCCTTCAACTTTCGTGAAGGACATTCTCATTCAGCTTGACATAGATGGGAGGAGGAGCAAGTGGATTGCCATAATCCTTGAATTTGATCTAGAAATAAAACCCACAAAGCTATTTAAAGGCCAGGGTTTAGCCAAGTTATTGGCTGAATAGAATTGTGAATCTTTGGGGGTCAATTTTATCGACAGTTGCTCAAAATATCAACAAGCTAAGTTGTCTGATAAAAGTTCTCAGGACAACCCTCCATTAGCAGAATGCACCTGGTATAAAGACATTATATATTTTTTGCAAGAGTTGCGACCTCCAGATGGAATGGGGAAAAGCAAGACAAGAGCTTTGAAGCTCAAAAAAATCAGATATTTCCTTATTGACTAGGTCTTGTACTGGAAAGACCCATTAGGAGTGGTCCTGAGATGTATAAACCCACAAGAGGCCCAAAGGATTACATTTGAGTTCCATAACAACCTGTGTGGGGGACATCATTTCTGGAAGACCACAACCTACAAAATTCTTAGGGATGGGTACTACCGGACTACTCTATTCACTGATGTCTGTGAGAAAATTAGGGCTTGTATTAAATGTCAGAATTTCTCTGGGAAGTAGCAACTCAAGTCTCTGCCACTGAAGCCTGTACTAGCTTCAAGACCCTTTCAACAATGGGGCCTAGCCTTCATTGGGGAAATTAATCCTACTTCAAGTGGTCAACACAGGTGGATTTTAACTGCAACAAATTATTTCACCAAGTGGATAGAAGCTATCCCCATCGGGAGCGCTACTCACAAAGTAATCATTGGTTTTCTCAAAGATATTATAACAAGGTTTGGTTGCCCGTAAAAAATTGTTACTGATAATGTTGTTTCCTTCAGGGAATAATTGTTGATCAAGTTTTGTGAGTAGTTCAGAATTTCATTAATCCACTCAACCCATTACTATCCACAAGGGAATGGACTAGTAGAGTCCTCTAATAAAATCCTTATAAAGATTATCAAAAGGCTGTTAGAGGACAACAAGAAAGCATGGGATTCAAATCTCAAATTTTCTCTGTGGGCTAATAGAATGATGACAAAGAGGTCCCTGGGCATCTCTCCTTTCCAACTAGTATATGGGACTGAAGCAGTTTTTCCTTCTCAGCTTGCCTTGCCTATAGAGAAATTCTTCCAAGACTACCAAGGAGAGCCTGAAGACATGATCAAGAGAATTCATCAGTTGGTAGAAGTTCAACATACTAGAGAGAAAGTGATGGGTAGAGCACATGACCGTCAATAGAAGATCAAGCAGGCTTTTGACAGGAAAGGAATTAAAGAGGATTTCTAGCTGGGAGATCTAGTACTAAAATGGAATGCACCTAGACAATACAAGGGAAAGCATAGTAAATTTGAAGCCCTTTGGATAGGTCCCTTCAATATTTCTAAAGCGTTTCCCAACAACACTTACAGGTTGCAGAATTTGGAGGGTGATGAAGTTTTCGGTGGCCCAGTAAATGGGCACTTCCTAAAAATATTTTTTGTTTAAAGCCGCAACCGACGCCCCACCATTGTAAATTCCATTTCTGTTTTATTTTATTTTGTTTTGATAGGAGACTTCACAACCCAACACTAAGGCACTGAAGCCATGGAAAGAGTTCTTAGAGCCTCACAAGGAGGACTCTATCCAATATGGAGCCTAATGTTAGCACATGAACTTGTCAGGGTCTTACGAGTCTGTGTTTTCTACATAGGTTTGTAATTTTGCCTGTTTTTCTCCTTTTTGTAGACTCTATCGTAAGTTTTTCTTTCGGCTCATAGTTTTCAACTGGTTGCCTTCACCCGTTTGATATACTTGTTTTTTCTTAGAAGCTTGCCTAAGAAATACGAGCCCTAAGCCTTTTTGTTTTCCCCTAAAGTCGAGCACTCCTCTCTTTACCTATGTCATTGATCCTTTTTCTTTCCTGAGCCTTTAACCAATCATCCATGTAGTATTTTTAGGCCGTAGTCGTAAACACTAAATGCTACACCTAGAATGGTCAAATATGGATTCAAATCAAGCGAGTGAGGAAGATCATTTTTTAACGACAAAGATCCCTCAAGCAGATCAAATCGATGGCCATCGGGTGATTGGGACCATACAATTGCACGAAGTATAGCAAACAAATTTACGAAATCGCGAGGTCCATCCTAGCCATTGATACTGGGAAGGACGTGCGACACATGATCAACGTTTCCCTGACTCACAATATGGAGCAGTCAAAGGGTTGAGTCATAAGGACTCACGAAATGCAAAGTCGCGAAAATATGAGGGCCGTCCGTTCAGAGGGGCACATGGTGCCAGATCCGAGCCACAGAGAGAGTCTTTTCAGGAAGGCCGACAGGAGAAGTACCGATATCCAAAGTCCCGAAATTTCGATATAGTCTGGGCCATCCGATGAAAAGAGACACGTGTCAACTGATCCAAGCGATCGTGATTTCGCGACTTGGAGGTTTGAGCATAGAGTGAAACATGAGTTCGGGAAACGCAAAATCGCGATGTGCCTGGGAATTAGGCTCACAGTCACTGCCCAGGGTCATATGGAAGCAGGGACAAATACATATAAGCACCTGTCGAGCAACAAACAGATGATGCTATTTGAGAAAAGGATCATGGCCGTCAGATTCAAGGTAAATCCAATTGTTGATCCATATGGATTGTTTCATGGTT
>ML807663.1:106697-118714 GCA_009831015.1 Picea engelmannii
ACACCAAAGTACCCACATCTGGTGGAGTTACTAGAATTGAATTGGGAAACCTTTTGGAAAATTTTAAAACAGACATTTTAGGAACAATTGGCTCTCAATTAGACACTTTGAAGATTAAGAGAAAGCAGGAAGAGGAAAACCCTGTATTAAGCATATTCTGCCCAAAATGCAGAAAAACGCATCCTTTACGAGAATGTCCTTTGGACAATGTTTCTGTATGTGCAATATGTACTGAAAATCATAAAATAGAAGATTGTCCATCCTTACCAGGATTGCAAGCTATATTCAAGGGAGGGGAAGCTCCAGGGACTCCATCTGCACCTAAGAGGCCTTGGCAACCTAGGAACTCAAATATGTATCAAGAACCATCCCCACAACCTTCCAGCTACTATCCACCGTTCTCTCAACAACAACAACAACATCCATGGAACCGGCCAAATTGGCCTCCTCAAAATGTCCCTGCTCAACCTTGGTACCAGGGATGGAGAGAACATAATTATGGACATAACCAACAGCAGCATGTGGTACCAATTCCCCAGAATCCATGTACTCAATATTCTCCAAACATACATCAGCTATTGCCTGGGTTTACTCCACCTCCTTTACCACTCGTTCAACAAACTCCTCAGTAGCCTCAGAATCTACCTCGTCCCACCATATTACCTACTCAAACCATTCCAAATCCTAACAACAAACCACCTCTGCCACTCCATAGTGTTGATTTTCAAATTTACCCAGCTTACACCATAAACCCCATTTCCATACAGGAAATATAGCTGAGATCTGGAAAAACTTTAAATAAAACTCAACTTGTAACAAGAACAACACCAAAGGTAATTATCCAAGAACATGAAGAAGAACCTATAGATGATTTATCAAATGGGGCATATTTGAAAGATGTCATCATTACAAAGAATAAAGTATCTGAATCACAGGGTAACATACAAACTCAGGTTCCCCAAACACCTCCTTTTCTTGAAAGGTTGCTCATTGAAAAACCAATTGTTCAATCTGAGTTTGACATCATGAATGAACTAAGAAATTTTTGTGTTAAGATTCCATTGTTACAAGCGATCAGAGATGTTCCCATCTACACCAAAACCATCAAAGAACTCTACATTAAGAAACCAGGCCGGAAACAAAAAGATCCACCCATGATACACCTAGTAGGTCAGTCATCGAATTGTATTTCTGAAGCTCCTAAAATAGTGAAGTATGCCAACCCCAGGAACCTAATAGTTTCAGTTACTATCAAAATTTTTTCTATTGGTAATAATTTAGTCGATCTAGGTGCAACCATTAATATAATGACTATCAATATAGTTGAACTGTTGCAACTAAGCCAATTCCTTTGCCCTACCCCTACAGTTCTTGAACTTGCTGACATAACAACTATAAAACCTGTTGGGGTCCTCGATGACATTCTTGTTACATTAGCTTCATGGGAATATCCTGTTGAATTCGTGATTATTCATTCAAAGGACCCCACGAAAGGCCATCCAATCATTCTAGGGAGACCTTGGTTGGCTACGACCAATGGTTTCATAGGATGTCGTGGTGGGGATATGTTCATCTCAAATGACATTTCTTCACATAAACTTACTCTTTTTCCACCTGCTCAACCAGTTACAGAAGAATTATGGTGGCTAAAATGTCGCTATCACAAGAATGATGAGGGAGAATATTTATTCTCTGTTGATGAATTTCATGCACTACAAGAACCAACAGAGGATGATATTTTAAGCCAATTTCTTTCTGTGACAGAAAATGTCGAGTTCCCACAAACATATTTTCAATACGATCAAATTTTCAGAGAAGAATTTCAAGAACGAAGTGAGTTATTTTCCTCGTTTTCACCATCTATGGTTTTCACGATTGATGAGCATCCGGGGTCATATACCATTATAGTATAACTTAGCCCAGGAAAATGTCTATACATCAACTCTGAATTAAGTCTCAGCCAATAGGAACAATTAACAAATCTTTTGAAAGAACAGTCAGGGGCATTTGCATGGGAGTACACTGATATGAGAGGAGTGCATCCTGACACTTGCATTCACCACATATATATCCAACCAGGGATAACCCCAGTAAGACAACCACAAAGGCGTATGAATCCAATCCTAAAAGATTTTGTGAAAGAAGAGTTACATAAATTATTAAACGTTGGATTCATTTATCCAATTTTTGACAGCAAGTGGGTTTCACCTCTTGTTGTGGTACCTAAGAAAATGACAGGGAAATGGAGAATATGTGTAGACTTTAGGGAGTTGAACAAGGCAACCCTGAAGGAATACTTTCCGTTGCCCTTTATAGATCAGGTTTTGGATACCTTGGCTGGAAAAAGATACTTTTCCTTTCTCGATGGATATAGTGGATACAATCAGATTCAAATTGCTCCTGAAGACTAGGACAAAACAACATTTACATGTCCTTGGGGCACTTATGCTTATAAAGTGATACCTTTTGGACTATGCAATGCTCCTGCTACATTTCAGAGAGTAGTCCTTGGGATTTTTTCTGACTTAATTCATGATTGTGTGGAGGTATACATGGACAATTTTACTGTTTATGGTAACACTTTCGAAGAAGCCTTAAGTAATCTTGAGAAAGTCTTGATTCACTGTTAGGAATCAAATTTATCCCTCAGTCATGAAAAATGTAAAATGTTATTAACTGAGGGAATAGTTTTGGGTCATCATTTGTTTGCAGAAGGAATTAAAGTTGATCCAGCCAAAATTGAAGTGATAGTTAAACTTTCCTCTCCGAAAACCCAAAAAGATGTGCAAAGTTTTTTGGGACATGCTGGATATTATCGCCGATTTATTGAAAACTTTACAAAGATAGCCAACCCCATGTTTAAACTGTTAGCAAAGGATGCAGAATTTTGTTGGGATAACAATTGTCAAAATGCTTTTGAGAATTTGAAAGCAAAATTGTCCATGGCACCTATTCTAAGAGGACCAAATTGGTCTCTTCCTTTCCATATCTCAACTGATGCCTCAGACACTGCTTTAGGTGGAGTGCTTGGACAAAAATAAAACCAACAAAACTATGCAATTTACTTCACTAGCAAAAACCTTACTCCCCTTGAATTGAACTACACTATAACATAGAAGGAATTTTTGGCAGTAGTTCATGCCATTAACAAATTTCGTCATTACATCACTGGATATGAGGTTTTTGTACATACCGACCATTCTGCTATCAAATGTTTGATGAACAAACCAGTTACTACCGGAAGAATCACACCATGGATTTTGCTACTTCAAGAATTTAACATCACTATAGTTGATCGGCCAAGAAAAGAAAATGTAGTTGCGGATTTTCTTTCTCGTATCCCTCAAGATAGTACTAACATTCCAGTGAATGATAATTTCCCTGATGAACATCTGTTTGCAGTAGCTGTTAAGACCCCTTGGTTTGCAGATACAACAAATTACTTAGCTACAGGAAGACTGCCGGCTCATTTGTCACCACCACAAAAGAAAAGAATTGTCCAACAAAGTGCTTATTACTCTTGGGTAGGAAGTGATCTTTTCTATACAAGTCCTGATATGATCATTAGGAGATTTGTTCGGGAAGATGAGATTCCCGATATCCTTTAGGCCTGTCATGATGGGCCATGTGGAGGACATTTATATGATAAGAGAACAACATATAAAATCTTACAATCAGGATACTATTGGTCGACACTGTTTAAGGATGCAACAAAATATGTGAGAAGCTGCGATAGTTGTCAGAGGATGGGAAGACCTACCGTAGTAGACGAGATGCCCTTATGACCGCAGGTTGTGATTGAACCATTTGATAAATGGGCACTTGATTTTTTAGGACCAATTTCCCCAATGTCGAGGAAGAAGAAGTACATCTTGGTTTGTACAGATTTTGTGACCAAGTGGGTAGAGGCAAAATCCTTATATCAAGCAACTGAGAAATCAATGGTTGAATTTATTTATGAAGATATCTTTACCCGCTTCGGTGTTCCACGAGAGATTGTTACTGATCAAGGTGCCCAATTTACTTCTAAGTTGATGAAAGAACTCACATATAAATATGGGATAAAACACTGTAAGTCTTCCCCATACCATCCACAAGCCAATGGGCAAGTGGAATCCACGAATAAAGTTCTAGAAGCTATTTTGACCAAGACAATACATTTACATCACAAATATTGGGCAGATAGGCTTCCAGAGGCTTTATGGGCATACCATACTACGTGGAGAAATACCACTTGTCATACCCCTTATGAATTGGTATTTGGCAAGCAAATTCTCCTTCCCATAGAATTTCAGATTCATACCTTCCGCCTAGCGGCAGATTTGGGGTTGAATTTGGATGAGGCACATAAACAAAGAGTTATGCAACTAAATGAATTGGGAGAAATTAGGCAAGATGCTCTTCAAAGAACTATCCTTGTACAAAATCAACGTAGCAAATGGCATGATAAATACATTAAGAAAAAACATTTTCAACCAGGGGATTGGGCATTGCTTTTTGATTCCAAATACAAAACTTTCAAAGGAAAACTTACGACAAGATGGTTGGGACCTTATGAAGTGAAAACTGTTTTTGATAATGGATCTGTCAGAATCAAGACCATAGATGACTCTCAAAATTCCTTTGTAGTAAATGGACATCGATTAAAAATGTATAACAAACCCTTGTCAAGAGATGATTTTCTACATAAAATTGCTAAACAACCAGAAATAAAGATAGTAGGAGAAGAGTCTTCTCCTCCTGCTAATCCTTGATCATTTTTGCTATTTCAAGATTTTGTAAATAATAAAATTTTAACAGAAAATAAAAAATCAAATAATAAAAAATATATATATATATATATATAAACATTTCTTTTTGGATATGTTGACATATTGTTTTCAGTTTTACAGGATTTTCAAAGCAAGTACAAAAATGAACTTCATCACTTTTTGCAATAGGTAAGAAGGTAAGACCATTTTATTTTATGAAATTTTCTTATCAATATGCACTGTCTTGTTTTGAAATTAATAAATTTGAGCTTGTTTGCTCCCTTTGAATTGCTCATTAAAGTATGAAAGGGGCATTTATCAGGGATAGGATTATTCTTTACTAGGCCTGATGGATTATGATGGGAAAGAAACCCCCCTAGAGTTTTCTTTTAGCATTTTATCAGACTCTCAAAACATGAGAAAACAATGAGCATATACTAACTTGGGCTCATAAAATCCACAAGTAAGTGATTACTGTTCCAAAAATTATTCTCTGCAAGATTTATATCTGCACTCACGTTAGATGATGTGGAATACGTTAAGGTCCACCTTCCAACAAGTCTCACTCCATCGACACCAACACCTTATCTGGAGTAGATATTAGAGACTACTTAGTACCCTGGAATCTGCATGCCTCAATGGAAGATTTCCTTGCTAACAACCATGGGAATACATCAATGTCTCTTGGTTGATAGATCCTATAGGTGACTCGACACCAAGACCTTTATTCGTACCTGTTAGGATGTACTATAGGTACCTCGAGGCCCATTGACATCATTGGTGGGTAATCTCGCATTGGTTAACGACATTCATTAATGGCCGGTAATCCAATGATTTCTTTTTGTGTTCGACTCCAGAACATTTATTCACACAAATAAGAATTGTACCATGGGTTAAAGATTTGAAGCTGTTGAAGACATAATTTTAATTGATTCCTTTAAGGAATGAATAGAAGACAGGTTCAGGGATAGCCATCAGATAATTTGATTTCATAAACAGGAAGTCTTTTTCTCAGCAAGTTATTATTGGTTCAAGTTTCTCTGCAGATTTTGGGTTATTTCATCAGTACCAGTCAGTTCCAGATAGAATCCATCAGCTACAGTGGTTATCAGAAATACAAATTCCAGTTACAATTTTAGCGCTCTCCAGATTCAAACTTGACTTCAAAGATCTCTACAGTAAGAAATGCATAACAGGGAGTAGGTAATCTAATTCAGGTACACTTAGTTTCATGTTGGTTTAATGTATTAAATTACATATTAATAATTTGAACTAGGAATGCCTCGATACTCCATAACATTTCATTATCCCTATACTCTGTACCTAACAAACCAATCCTTCTTGACATTTCATATCATGGGAAATGCACTGCATTATCTTGGCTGAATTCGACACGATTCATTTGTAATAATATTTTGCAAACGTGTACGACCATCATCATTTCCTTACATGCTATCGATCCTCATGACATTTCAAACATCCTTCTATAATTCCTCTCATGACTATTTCACACATCATACTCTATTCCTCTGTTGCCCTCATCTAATTCCGCTGCTCACCTGTGGACCTTTCCTGTTATACTGAGTGAAATTATGGTGGCGAATCGTCACGAACCTGAGACTTATGAAGATTTGGAGGCTCTTCCTGAGTATGAAGCCACCAAAAACATTTTTTAGAAAGCTGGATGGGATCCATTCTTCAAGAAATTTGATGGGTATGATGATTCAGTTACACTTCAGTTCACTCCACATTTTCATGGTGGACTAGCTAAAGTGGGTGAGCTAGAGTTTGAAGTCACAGAAAAATTCATTTCCGAAGCAATTCAATTACCCAGCATTGGTCATAAATGGACGAAGGGCCAACCCATCGACAAGAAGCTCTGCACGCAGCTCGTACAACCACAGTATAGGAAATTACAATGGTCAGAGGGCACATCAAGGTTGTGGTTGGAACCAAAATGGGCTCAGTTGCTATCCATACTCCAACACTACCTCACTTGCGAAGGCCGATACACGATCATGTTTCCATGTCATGCTCGACTCCTGCTACATTTCAAAGGTAACCATTTGATGAACATCCCCTATTTTTTGTTGAAGAGTTTGAAGAAAATGGTAGAACAAGTCTGCAAAGCCAACGATTTTAGAGGTAGCTTGTTTCATTTTGGTCTTGTCAAAATTTTGGTTAAGTCTGCGTTATCCCACAAACAAGAATCTTGGGATATGTTCATTGTAAGAACCCTAGCTTTTGACAAATCTAAAGATACAAATATTGAGTCCGCTCCTCCACAGAAGAAGTCAAACTCTAAGAAAAAGGGTGTTAAAACCCTGACCAAAATCCGTGATGACCCTAAGAATACACCAGACTGCACAATTGAGTCCAGTGATGATAATCCTGGTACAAAACATTCGTTTGATGTCCATGGTTCTGATGGTGTGGAAACTAACCATGAAAGAGTGGAAAACACTGTTCCTATAGAGGCGAATGTTGAAATTCTGATTTCTCCTCCAACTGCTACAAATATTATTGATGTGGAACAAGTTGAAGAGTTAATTGACAAACCTAGGAGAAATCCCAAACGAAAATGCACACACACACTGTCAGATATGGATAACTCCGTGCCTAGTTACCCACCACATGAAATATTAAAATGTATGGATGATCATGAGGAGGCTCCAGAGTCTTCTGAGATGACATGGACTCTCTCCCAATTGATTCGAAAAGTTCGTAAAGTCAATCGGCAAGCTAATGCACCCAAAGAAATTGAGCAAGACAAACCAATTCAAATGCCAGTGGATACCCCTGTTCAGGTGTATGAGGATTTCACTCATGAACTCAGTCCAGTTGACAACCCTGTTCAAGTATATGACGAGTTTACTCCTGAACCCAGTCCAGTCGACAACCCTGTTCAAGTATATGCCGAGTTTACTCCTGGACCTAGTCCAGTTGACACCCATGATCAAAGACCAGATGAGTTCACTCATGTGTCCAGCCCTCAAACACAACAAGGACATGGTGAAACATTTGAATCTTACTGTGAAATATCTTCCAGTAGATCCTTGAGACCAATGGTAGACAGATTGGAAAGCAGGAATCACAGGTTAAAAGAGAAGTTACATGAATATACCATACTGGATCAGCACATCAAAACAAAAAATGAACTTATGAAACTCAGGCAAGCTCATTTCTCGTCAAATATTGAATGATTAAAATGAAAAAATAAAGGTCTTTTTCAGAAGAATAGGAGACTGCATAAGATTGCCAGGAAGCACATCAACATTAATCGAGTTCTTAAGAAGGAAATCAGAAGCATGAAGAAACATGAGAAATTGCAAATGTTGGTTGTAGCTGCTGCAACACTATGATGAATCTTAGTTTTTGACTTTTTGTTGTTTGAGGACAGGCAAAGGCTCCAGCTTGGGGGAATGTTAGCCTCCAGTTTTGACTATATTTTTGCCTATATCATGTCAAATATACCCCCATTTTCATATCTAGTATCATTTCCTTCTGGCCTTACCATGACACATTTGACATCCTTTTACAACTAAATGGGGCTATTCAAGCTATTCCTATGATTCAAGTTATTTTTAATGTATTTTGATATTTTAAACTAATGTTGATACTAACGTGACATGAGTTAGGTACTTGTTCCTTTGAAACACAAATTATTAGTACTAGGTATCGGCTTGCACTTAGTGGAGATGCCAAAGAAGATGCCAAAGACTTGCACGACATGGCCAGAGTGGATTGACAGTCCAATTCATATAATTGATTGAGTCATAACTCAATATGTTGACTCAGGGTGAGGTTGTAGAACTATTTTATTATAATGCTTTGTGATCCACGCTTCTTGACACTTCGTGTCATGAAGCTGTGAAGTTCATTTTAACTGACTATGAGTCATTTTCAGATCTAAGATCCGTTTAAATTAATGCACCTATGTTTAAAACTATTTTGTGGAGGATCTATATAAACTGGGATCGCTCTCAAGAAACGTTGGTTACAATATGCTATGTGATACGATTTCTGATAATACAACTTGCTATGCGTTATGTTATTTGTTGTTAAAATGATTTGAGTTTGTTTTATGAATTATGGAGTGTGAAGTATGAGACAATTTTTGCATGGAATAATCTGAGTAGATCTTGTTTCGTTTTAGGGCGATTGCACCTCTTGGTTGGGCCCACCAACAGGTTCAATTGACTGTCTCTTTTCCACAGTAGAGTTAGTTTATTTTTAGTTTTAGAATCTGCATGTGAGTTAGTTTTTGAACTTGGCATTACTCTGTTAAATTCTGGCTTAGCCATTTTTCGGTTAGATCATTTTCAGTTTGATATTATCTCATAGATTGATGAATGTTGAATGCGTTATTTATCCCTGTAGAACTTGAAGAATGAACCAAGTGCTTAATCTATATATTTTTATTTTTTTTTTAGTTTTTAGTTTGATCATGATTCAAAGATAATTTGAGTTTAGACTTACTCTGTTCTGTTAGGATAGCTAGCTTATAGTCGGATTAAAGGAAGCTTCCAGTACCTGTAGGGTAAAATATGACATTTATTTGTTTCACCTGTGTTAGATTTAGAACTGTTTTGATGCTTAGATTAAAAGGTTTTTAAAATGATCTCTCTTTTATGGTTTAGATAGATATGATGATGATTAGATGTTTAAGATAATGTTAGATAGTCTTGGGTGATTATATTAGATTAGGAATAGAAATACCTGTACTTAAACTCAAAACTCTTTCCATTTGATGAATTAGACAAGAGATGATTAGTTTCAAGATAATCATTAGGGTTCAGTTTCTAAGAGTAAGTTTGTGTTTTCTTCTCAGAATAACCTTTAGATAGGAATTAGAATCTTACCAGCACATATAGTGTAGCAGCTCTAAGTTCACTTGCCCTGGTTTGACAATTCAATGGTTTTCACGTAATTAAAAATCTTTAATATAACAGCCTGACATTGGCGTTTATCCATTTCATCCCTAGTCAATTTTTGGATCTTTAGTGGAGCAAAGGGAGTAGTGGGATTTACTGGTTTAGGGTGAGGGATAAAGGAGGGTTTGCGGTTTTGAGAAGATACAACCTATTGTGATTCTTTATCTATTTTTGTATCCTCCACCCAACTTTGAGGCCGAGCCATGAGGACATGGGCCCAAATATCATCCTTGAGGCTACTGATAGAACACTCTCGGAAAAAGGCACTAGACATGCCCTCTGTTCTAAAAGCTAGGCACTGAAAGGCAGCTATAAAGTCTTCCACTGTTACTAATTGTTTCAGCTTTTTCAAATGGCCCAAATGGTTGGTGTCAGTGACAAAGCATTCATAAAGATTTTCCACAAAGTCTGTCCAAGCAATATACCCTTGACGAGAAATTTTTCTCCATTGCCACCATTGCCAACGTTCTTGATCTAGATGGAGAACACCATACTAGAGTTTAACCAAGTCATCTGTAATTCCGTATAAAGAGAAGTAATGTTCCATTTGGGTTACCCAACCAGTGGGGTCCTAGCCATCAAATTTGGTCACATCCACCCACGAAAGGCGTAGGTCACGTTGAAAGTGATGGTTCTGCAAGGTATGGGAATGAGAGGAATGGTCACCTTCAGTATGTGGAGGTGAGGAAGAGGAAGGGTTATCTGTAGGGATATGTAGTTTGGTGCAGAGTGCCGAAAATACTGATTCAAGCTGGGTGGTGAGGTCTTGTTTGATTGATCTAAAAATGAAGAAGACTTGTATTCTTGAAATTATTTGCAAGATTTAATTCATGTGTTAAAATGCAAATGGATCAATTTGCAACACAACTTTTATAGAAATTACTCATCAAAGATGCATATAAACAACAACAATAAACAGTGAACAGTGAACAGAAAACACATAACACAACAAATGATAAAGGAGTTCACCCCTCTCTTGGGATACATCTCTTGATCCAGCTTCCAATGGATCTTTTGTATTATTTGATCAAAGTGCTCAAATATGTGCTTTACAATGCTCAAAATTCCAAATAGACAGCTCCAATGGCTTCAGAATGTCCAAAACCCCCTAGCTGGGCTTTTTCGGTACCTCGTTTGGCCAAAAATTGAAGAAGATAGGCTTCTTGGAAGTTCCCCTTCAAACTTGCTGTCTCTGGATCACCAAAATGCACCCTTGTTGCCTCAAACTAGCCCCCACGTGATTTTATGCGTTAAAACTCATCACTGGGCACAACCGCACAACCGATACAAATTTTAGAACGGTTACACGCTGGCCCTTAACCATCTAAGGCCCATGGGCATGTAAAACGCCATACGACCGCGCGAATATATATAAAGGGACAAAGTTTAAAACGGTTAGAAAAGGCGCTTCCGTGGTCACATCGTATATCCATACGACTATGGCTCATATGAAAATTCTATATAATAAATGGTCGGAGGGCACGCATATAGTAACGTGGTTACATTGTATACACACGTGACCGGGGGCCGTGACTAAGCCCCGGCCCGGTCCGCGCCCCAAAATTCAACACATTTCAATTTAAATACAATGTTTGCCATATATATAACAAGTCTCATATGGTGGCACACTGGTCGACAACCCTTCCCAAGTCTCTTCCCCTACCCGGAGGTCGCGGGGTCGACTCCGACCAACAACATAATTTTAAACCAATGCCAGGATGACACGTGGCGGCCATTGATTGGGCCATGTGTTACTATCCCATTCGCTGCAAACAAGCCATGTCATATGCCAACTGTCCACAAAACTTCCTGCCATGTGTCATACGTCCTGCCACATCAGCATCCGTACGGACTGTATAGTTAGCATCCCTTTTTTTTTGCTTGTTTGTCGTTTTGAACAGAACACGATATCTCTCTCTCCCGACATCCGTTTGAACTCAAATGAGTTTCGTTGGGATCGTGACGATGATGCCTACGCTCCCATTCGATTTGAAGTGATTTTGAGCACTTTGAATTTTTGAGCAAAATTTGATCCCCTAGATCACACCTCCCCATTAGAAAGCTTTTGGACCTCCAAAAGACTATTTTCAGTCTATTTGAAGATGAGGGTATAGTTCCCTCACCTTTCCAACCTCAATACACTTGGCTTTGCTTGGATTTGTACCTTTAAGACCAACTCGAAGATACTCCACATTTCCTCGTTTTGAAGTTCGCATTCTCCTGTCAAGGATTGTGTCTTCATGCAGTTCTGTAAGATATTCTGGGGAGAAATCATCTATATAAGGAATCTGAACATGCTCTCCTTGATCATCAATCAAAGGAGGCTCATACA